>PNEQ01031156.1:0-25656 GCA_003012365.1 Medauroidea extradentata
GGAGTAATTGTGTGCATAACTAATTGTGTTGTGAGAGTTCTAGTTGATTACTGTTTTGTGTATTTCGTAGCTTTGTGAGCTATTAAATCCAGTACTTAATTTAACTCTTTTATTTGTAATTATAAGACCTCTATCCCAAAGAACTCATGGGAATTGCCCACATATAAAGTTTGTGCTCTTCAAACTTGTAACAGTATGTTAGCAGCCCCTTACCGACAAAAGACACTTTCTACACGTGTTCTTAGTTATAACTAGAGATAACGGTTTATCACGGGACATTTAACTGTTTTTCAGGTTCCAATATACCTTCAGCATGCTTGAAGGTTTCTTCTATTGGCGGCTGCCTATACCTACGCGATGCAATATCTCCATTTTGACTGAAGGGAGCCGTGGTCGCCGAATGGTCAGAACGTTCGCCTCCCACCAAGGTAATCCAGGTTCGATTTACGGCAGGGTCAGCCCCCAAATTTTCGCATTTAGGGATCGATGAACTTAGTCGGCGGGTTGTTTTCGGGGTTCTCTCGTTTCCACTGCCCTTCAATTCCGGCGCTGCTCCATAATCATCTCATGTCACCCCTCATCAGCGCTAAAGACCAGGGTGGCAAGCGCTGATAAAAATATCTCACTCACTGGCAGATTTAATGTGCATTCCGTTTATTGTCACTAGTGATTCTTCTATTAACATCTAATTGGCGTCAAAAATTATATCATCCAGTCAAAAATACAGCGTGTTGGAAAGCACGTTGACTAACGAGATTTTCGTGATATACTACCATCTGCAGTTATAACGCGTCAGTTTTACCCACTGGTATGTGAAGCACAATGTATAATAATGAATATATAAGCAGGACTTCTGTGTTGCTCAGTTGACGGTGAGGCGACAATGTGTTGCTCGAGGCTTCTAATTGCGCTGAAATGCGACAAGTGAGATGGCAACGTCTTACTCAGCAGCGGGGAGAGTCTCGTTGGTTCGTTATTCGCCGCTCGAGGCAGGTAACTTGAGCCAGACGTCAGCACCTGTTTGTTGCCTGCATGCCGATTGTTGGGTCCTTGCCACGACACAGCGCCTGAGTCTAATGACCCGGGTACATCTAAACAGTTTACTAGCTACGGACATCGCGGAAAGTTTAACTCAATGTTTTTTTTTTCTACGAACGTCCAGCATGTCAAGATATTTTCTCCTGCTACAGCTGTCGTACGTACGTGAAGTCACTGCCCTATTTTACTGAGACGATAAGAAATCTGCTATTGCACCAGTGAAGGTCTGTGATTGATCTGTAATAAACTAGAGTGAAGGGCACATTCAAGGAATTCAAGCAGCAGGCCGCTGCAAAAAACACCTAGTAACCTATAAATACCGGAATGAAATCGACCTATCTAAATTAGCCATTCGAATTTAAAACGGGAGTAATATTATATGCAATACATTCCACCTCGTTACCCGCCAACGTACATGGCACGTGCTGTACTTCCTATACCTTTTAAATGATTCTGCGTCAGTATTTACATCTAAATAAACACCATAATAACTTCTATTTCGGCTATATTCGGCAGCTAGAAAATATGTTATAATGAGTAGTGGTAAACCTGAAATTGATATACACAAATGCAACGTTATTTAAATAATATTCCTAAGCAGACATTGCTTAGATGCGATGAGTAGTTTTCGAATTATCTTGTAACGGCGTAACTCTACGCATCGCTCAGCTGCATGGGCAGACGGCCACATTAAATTATACATTTTTCATACGGGATTGAAATGGCTGTTGATTCTGTAAGACAAAAAGAAATTATTTTCTACCTTGTATTTTTATTGATCTTAATTATTAATGATTATTACAGTAGAAGTACTCAATAAAATGGCGCATATATAGTCATGATAAAAATAATAAAAAATAATAATTTGTTTTACTTTGCGCGGATAGGTATTCCATCGGAAGATGTGTGTATATATGTATATAAATAACCATATACACATATATGAGTCTTATATAGCTATATGTCTATACATACACACACACACACACACACACACGCCTTAGACTCAGATTTACACATCAGAGACAAACTATGCATGTGAGCTGTTGACCAAAATAAAAAATAAGAATTATTCTCATTACAGCCTGCATGAAAATCACCCAGTCGACGAGATAATGCAGTCAGTCGAGGGTTTCACGCTAGTTGGCGGCGTAGCCTAAATTAGACGGTCGGTTGCGTAAAACCAGTCAGTCGCCTGAGGGGCGAAGTCTTGTCAGAAATTACTCCACTATTACCAGCCTCAGACTATGAATAGGAAGGCGACTATAAGCTTCCCGTTCTAGCCAATTAACCAGCGCTAGATTACCTCGATTGTTTTCTCTTCTGGGCGCACATCTACATTCGACGCACGCACCCACCATCATGGAGGAATTACTACAGCTTGTTCCAAATTCCTTTGCCTTGAGTCGAGGTAGAGTTGTGCCAACCTACTAGTTTAACATCAACATTAACATTAGAACAATATAAAAATAAGCATTTCTGCACAGAAAACTCAATTATGAATATTCTAGTTATTTAAAAGAAAAAAAGCATTATGCCTTTAAAGTTGCAGTAACGTTTTTAATCGCTCGTCTCCAGAGAAAACAATAAATATATTATTTAACCACTTAACTGACTAATTATTAATTTGGCTTTCAAAAAAGATTAGTCACGTGGTTGTAGTATGGATAAAAATAAAGCCACCAGAATGCAAGGGAATATAATTAAGGGAAAAAAAACATTAGCATACCAGTAGTTACTGATTCAATTTTAGTGTCTCATTTATGACTTATGCATGAGACAAACATTACAACATTGGAACACACACACACATATTATATACATGTGTATGTGTGTGTGTGTAAAAACCAATTCACAGTACCTCTATGTATTCCACTAAGAATGACAGAAATGGCCAAGTATCTTGGTTAGAAAACAGTTTCTATGCCTCATCAGTATGTTACACTGTCTCTTGTAAAGGTATACATACATGTGTCACACTAAGTACCCAAAGTTTACATGCAACTTCACACATAACACTGCGAAAATGTCCAACAATATCCTACACATGTTTTTGCGCAAACGTTAACTAATAAAGGGGTTTATTACAACTGACGTGAAGCTATAAAGAACATAAACCAATGGCTCAACTGTTATCTAAGAACCGCGATATAAATTTATTGTATTTTGTTAAGTATTATCTCTGCGTAACCAGACTATCCAGAAAAATCCAGTGATGTCTGCCACGTAAAAAAGGAACAGAAAACATTCGACATGTCGTTTGGCATCCCCCATCATTTAAAGCCTAGAGCTGTAAATCAGTTCAAATAAAAGTCAGAGAAATGAGTAGAGTAATATAGGCACTCATTCAACAAGTGCCGAGAAAGTCCTGATAGTAAACTTAAAATTTTGTCTGATACGAGGTTATTACTGATGGATCCCACAACGAGGAAAGGAAACCAACATGGCATTTATTAAGGAATCATTCCAACATTAGCGAGGGTTGTGTTTGAGAAAACAATGTCGAACATAAATCAGGTTGGCAGCACCAGAAATAGAACACTAGCCCTCCAAGAAATGGGTTCAGTGATGTACTGCAGCCAAATCCTGCTACATGACGAAAACCATGCCATTTTACATTCCAGTTATGTTGTCCATTTTATGTTTCTCACAATGGTACGCCTTTACTACATACATCCATAGATTTCTGCACGCAGCTTCCAATATTTCCTGTCAGTTACGTATTTGTCCAAATCGTTGGGCGTGTCACATTAGCGTACTCAAATAATTTGTCCCCCATCACATTTCCACAAAAAAAGAAGTTATTTTCTGAAAATTTCACAGCCAATACTGTTGTAATTTTTGTTGTTATTATTACTGCTACTAGAAACTTATAAAATATTATGGCGTTTAGCTGTACATTATGTTCAGTAACCACAAAAATCAAACAAGTCTGTGTGCATAGAACCAAGTAAATATTTGTAATTGTTTTAACAAAATATTTGAAGGTACGAGAGTTAATTATGGTAATATAATAAAGTGACAATCTCAATTGCTTAAAACCTCTTGTTCGGCCAACATATTATTAATGAGAATCAAATATAATATGGTTGGATGAGTTCTGTATATTTCACCGTACACAAAGAGTACTTTTTTTTTTTAATTTACGTGTAGTTGATATTAGTAAATTAAAAATAATAAAATTTTTCATTGCATGACTGTGTATAAAACGAGGGCATTCGACGTACATTTAATATTTTGTGTAATATTGATTTACTTTGTAATAAGCAATTCACTAGGAATATTCGGAACATTTTAAAATTTTATTTAGTATTTATTTTTTCTTTAGAAAGCATTCTTCTAATAGCATATAACCAGTGAAGTAGCATAAAAATAAGCACCTATTATAAATAACATGCGCATAGCAAAATACAACATGTTTTCTAGCCGAATCCTACCAGATATATTCCTAGAAAGAGATTATTTTTAAAAAATCTCTCTGTTCCACACCTTGCGTGCTTTTGTCTGTAATATGCATAGCGTAAACACTGCTCAATCCTTTTACGCCTGCATTAACACTTTCGATTAAAAGTTTTGCAACCACAAATAATTTTGCTCTGTACTATACGTAATACTCATCTAGCTAAATCGTGTTAAATAAAGTCATGGTATGAACGCATATTCAAAACTACAGATATTTGTAAACTAAGAAGATCATATTCACATCTGACTACAAAAGTTTGTAAATTAACATAGATGAACCGAAATATGGGCATTCGTTTATGACAGTTTGCGACAACATGTATGTATATAATGTTTCAATAGTAACAAATGTTTTCGGCGTCATGTAGAGTCATTAGGAAAAGTTATTTCTAAGGGGGAAACCAGCAGTAGAATTAACTTTACCTAAACTAACATAATTTTTTAGAATTATCTTGAATTGTTGCAGATGAGAGGGAAATGATGGATAAAGGCGTGAAAAGAGCGGTTTTGCTGACAGTTAAGGACAAGGTTTTTACTATTATTTTTAGGTCAATTTCGTTTTTAAAACTTTAAATATTGGTGAATTTTTTTTTTATTTTTGTAAACAATATTTAAATTCATGTCTCATAAAATTGCTTACTTAACACGATATACACGTTCAAATTATAATACATAACTTTTAGAATGAGTGTGAGAGATTTTGGTCATCGAAGTATTCAGCGCGGGTGAGGGGTTACATGGGGTGAAAATGGAGCAGCGGCGGAATGAATGGACGGGATAAAAGGGAGATCGCCGAGAAAACCAGCCGATCAGTGGCATCGTCCGGCACGATTCACACATGCGAAAATCCGAGGAGCGACCCAGCCGGGAATCGAACCCATATCGCCTTGGTGGATGACAACTTTTAGAAGGCTCTGTTATTGAGAATAAAATATACATGGCAAGCCTAACTTGATTTCGGGATTACAAACTATCCCAGAACAAATTTTGAAACTTTCGGACAGTATTTACTTCTTTCAATTATAACATTAAAATATCAGTTTTTATTTTTAGAGGAAATCATCAAGGGTTTTACAGAAAAAAAAAAAAAACAACTTTAGTCTTTCTTCAGCTGCTAATGATAGGTTGCAGTCGGGTGACCGACTCTTGGGTAAGTTTAAAGGGTCAGTAGGTCGTGCTGGGAAACATAGTCGCTGCTTGGAAAGCAGGTTCCTACGTGATAGTTGTGTGTAGGTGGCCAGCGGCATGCATGAAATACCCAGTGTTCGTGGGGCTCATTTTACATTGGACTGCTGTTCTGTGCTGTAAACGTATTTCTGTAAACAGTAAAACCAGTTTTTAACCAATACATAGGGATCCCCGAATTTAGCAAATAGAGTATTGTGCTCCTTACTTCCAAACCTAGTGTGAACATATGCCGCTCTGTTTCGTAGTTATTTGCAGCATGTATTGTATATGGGCGTCACTTACATGACCGTGCGAATCAGAGAACGGTTACTGCGACACCGCACACGTCTGTGATTAGCGAATAGAATCCCAAGATGCTGAGACTTAGAAACATACAATCATTGACCACGAAGCAGAACTGCAGGTGTGACCGTAGGACGCAGAAACAAAGTGGTGCAAAATATTTTCGCAAAAATCAGGTGTCCCAACTCACACACATTATGGGATACGTACCGTATTTCAGCTAGTAAATAGTGCCAAATATGAGCATTGTTACTATACAAGTTTGCTAACGTCGGCATACATTTATCATTTGACTGTTCCTTAAAAAGGGGTAAAGGAACGCTTCTATTTCAGCGCTGACTAAGTAATAATAAATACGTGAAATTTCGTAAGTGGCTCATTTTGTACGGGCAAACTTCGCGCTAATTGGTTGCCGGAGGTTATTGATACCAGCCCGTGCCTGTTTAGCTCCTGCACGTTCCGTCAGGTTTCCTATTGGCTTGATTGCCGGCGAGTAGAACAGCCGCCTTACGTTGATTGGCGATAGGTAGAGGTACGTAAATTTCGCGGATTCATCTGGCAGCAGCCTAGACTTGCTAGTCCTATACACCCACTGGCCACACTCGGTTATCTATTGGCTTATAACCATACAAGCAGGTAGCAAGCGATAGCACTTTCGCATTATTTCCTTATTTAAAACTGGCTTGCAATAGTCAAACGCGTTTCGTAACAGCCGCCAGCAAGTCACAGACATGACAACGAAGTATACATAATTGGCGTTCAACCTGACCTGGAATGTATCTGCGAAATTTACGTACCTCTAGCGATAGGCGTTCCGCCATGTTTCTGTCTAGTGAAACCATTTTGCGGGCGTGTGTGTGGCTGCGTTTGCCGTCCTGACGGCTGTTTCACTTCTGTATTCCTAAATATTCTGTGATGTAAGTAGGAAAACAATTTCACCAAACGTACGTTCCTGAACTCCTATTCTTCGATGTGGTAAATTTATAAATATTTTTACAGTGTGCTGGGGAGGTAAGTCTTGCCGTGTAGAATTACCTAGACAAGCCTCTCTAAAAAGGAAAGGTGGTCGGAAGTGACTCGTGTCGTGGCTGTCGTGGCGTGAACATCGTGCTCCTGCGAAGCTGCGCGCCGGGAGGTGCCGCCATTTTCATCACAACGAAGGTGCCGTGGCCTGTAGGGGGCGGTGCGATCGTGGCAGCCATGCGGCAGCGACCATCTGCAATCGAGCGCGTCCTGTTGGTGGCGAATACAGGGCTCCTCGCTGTGGAGTTGTCAGGAATATTCAAATACTGACTCGTGGACCAACTGGCCGGTGCCCAAGCGCTGTCGACGGCAGCGGCGGCGAACTGTACAGCTCAGCATGAGGACGGACGATGCGCTCTGCGGGAAGCAGTCCAATGGTCAAGGCGGCCTGGAGGGATCTCGAGGTACTGAAATATGCGAAGTGTAGCGAATCCAACCGCTGGATCCTGCAAGCTGTGGACTGCAGGGCGTGTGGGGAGCGAGAAATGGAATGCATCGGAACGTGGACCAACGTCATCGGGGACCTTCGACGTCGGGGCCGGTGGACCTAGCCCGCCACATGGTAGATCCTGGATGTCTCGCCTGCCTAGCCACTCATTCAAGACCGACGGATTATTTTGGAGAGGAGGGTGGGGGTGGCTCCCGGGGGTGAAGCCCCCTCTCCACCCCGGCAGTGAAAGGTTTACTGCTGTCTGCGAGATGGAGCCTGTGTATAGGCTGAGCTGTACAGTTTTCTGCTGCTGTTGCCGAGAAGTAGGCTTGGCCTACATTGCTGTTTTAGATATTGTTGTGCCAGGCTTGCCTAACGCGGGAATATCATTAACAGCTCGGCAATCGGACAAACTGGCTTTGTTCGACTTATCGCCGCCAGGGGCGCTCAAGCCCAACTGGCGAAAACAGGCTCGCTGAGCCGTCATTCTGATTGGCCGGAGCCGCCGGCCAATCCCATCTCATTTCACCAGCCACCTCATCTTTCCTAGTGTCCTGGCAACAGGATGTCGAGCCATACTTATCTTTATCACTGCCTACCACTTAATTATGCGGATATTTTTATCCCTGCCGCGCCTGTCACACAGCTTTTCCCAGCACCCTACCCTATTTGTGCTGGTTTTTCTGTGCCCTTATTCTGACTCTTGGTCTCTTCGGTAGGAAGGTCACGGCCCCAATCGCGGCCGTGGCCTCCATTTTCAACCCTGCTACGCCGCGAAGCACGCCACCTTTTCCTTAGAGAAACCGCAACTCAGGTGTATGAGGCTTTGCCTTGAGACACATTTACTCCCCATCCCTTTCTTCGTTTTAGCGACTAATGCATGTCGGAGTACCCATTAGACTAAGCTGGGCTACACGCTGACGTGGCGGGATATGGGGACCCGTCAGAAAAAAAGGTGGTCGGAAGTATGTATCACTTTCTATCGTGCTACATTCAACAGCATCGTATTGGCTCTGTAATAAACGCGAACTGGCATCCAGTCTGCGAGGCGAACAAGCTGCATTCATGGGTAGAGATCCCAGATTTTGGTTAAAATATATACACACAAGCTTGTTTCAACGCCTTTCGTACAAATCTTTGCTTTGCTTGATGGTTAGTGATTTTTAGAGACCTACGAATTTCGTGTTGTTATTTGATGACATGCTAGAATCAACAGGCCTATGCTCAGCCGAACACACTCCGTGACGTTATTGGTCCCGAGACTATAAATTGTTGTGTGCCAGTATGACAGGGCATTTCATTTTACATTTGACCTTATATCATCGGTAAAGACCAGAAATTTTCGTGAGTTCTACCACCAGCCAGCTGGTCTCCATGTCTTTGGTATACTCTGTCCTCAGGTACTTGTTCATTGGCTGCTGCTACAGTAAATGGGCAGTTGTACGTTTACAAGATAACACGGGAGTTAGTGAGTGTTTTTGTGTAGGTTAGCTATTAGTAGGGACCCTGATTTCCGTGAAAATATTTCCCCACCAACTTGTTTCAATGTCTCAGTCCCACCTCTGCAGTTCTACTTCTTTGTTATTAGCACAGTGTCTTTGTGTAAAGATGTTTCTCGTTTGACTCTACTGGGCCGCGGCGGCCGAGAGGTCAGACCTCTCGCCTCCCACCAAGGCGATCCGGGTGCGATTCCCGGCAGGGTCGATCCCCGGATTTTCGCATATGGGAATCGTGCCGGACGATGCCGCTGGTCGGCGGGTTTTCTCGGGGATCTCCCGTTTCCCCACCCTTTCACTCCGACGCTGCTCCTTTACTCACATCATGTCATCCCTCCCCAGCCTCGATGTTAAGCGATGACCAAAATCCATCACTCGTTTGACTCTACCAGTCAGAATAATGTTACTGCGAATAACACACGTCTGTGATTTGTAGCAAAACGTTAAGACACGTGATAGTTAAATTCAGCCAATCACTGACCATGAAGCAGAGCCGCAGATGTGCACACGAGACACTGAAACAAACTGATGCAGAAGTATTTTCACAAAAAACAGGAGTCCCTAATTATCAGTAGAGACGACGGTATATCATGACATAGTTTTGTGCCAACATATCCTAGAAAATACTGTAGTTTCTAGCAAGATGTAGATGATTGGGTGATACACGATTGACACTCCGTAGCTACCTGCAGACCAATAACAATCATAGAATATTACAAGACCGAGAGTCTTATTGGTTGAGTCAAATACAGTTACAGTTACACGTGACATGCGAAAGCCAGTAATCTTATGGTAGGCTAAACGTACGTTGAAATCCAACCAACAGTCAAGTTTTCCCGCGATGTACCATCATTAGAGATGATGGTATATCGCGAAAATATTTTGTGTCAACATACCCTTGAAAACGCTATAGCTTCTTGCAACATGTATGATTGCGAGATATACGTCTGACACAACGTAGCTATCTGCAGACCAATGTCAGGCATCAAATATTACAACAGCGGGATTCTTATTGGTTCAGTCAAATAGGACAACAGCTGCATATACAAGCGAAAGCCAGTAATCGTTTGGTAAGCGGAACGTGTGTTGAAACCCAGCAAACAGTCATGTTTTCCCGCGATAAACCATCATCTCTAACCATCATCTCTAGCTATTAGTCTACACTCTTCAAGTAAAATTTTTCATAAACTATGATCCAATCGCGAAAGTATTGAACGTGTAAAGAATTTTGGATTATAAAGCTATGCAAATAAATTCGCGAAATTATCAGGTCTGTAAACAACATCTACCGGCCAAGCGGCAGAAGTCCAACGAGCACATATATAGTAACTTTGAGTCAAGTCCGCTGTCAGAGAATAACGCGAAATTTGACTGTCCCTAGCGACAGGATGGTTTCAACCCACAAATAACAGACATATGGCGTCGCACGTTTTCTGTTAGCACAGTGAAATGACGACATGAGGGACGTGCCTACACAAAAACACGCTGCGAATAACCACGAAGCATAACTGCAGATCCGCATGCAAGGCATTCCAAAAAATTAGTGGGAATATCTTTTCACCAGAGATTTGGGTTCCTCTTTAAGTGACTGCGAAATTTGATAGGGTACGTTTTCATTAATCATTAGCAAGTCTGTGCATATGACGGTAGTGCATCATACAATGGTATCTATGCAGAATGTTTCGGAAATACTTCTGCAAACTTGAACTGTGGGTTCCTTGCGCGAAAATATAAAGAAGTCCTTACAAACATAGGACTGCAAAGCCTTCATCGATACTTGTATCAAATGCTCAGAAACTATTTTCCATTCTGGGGCTGCCCTGCGCTTTTCAACGTGTTCCTTTTTCGGCCTGAGTACTTGGAGTTAAGGTAAATTCTTGAAATTACATACTCTTGCTTCTTCACACGCGCATACACACGCACAAGTCGTATCATGCACTGTCGCACCTTGTCGAAAATTCCCACAATCGCCATAGAGGATACAAAGGAGGGCATTACCATACTTGAATCCATAACATAGTTCAGATATTCACCAATATTAATTTTTCTATTGGTTACCTTGACTAAACTTTCATAAATAAATCAAAACGAGTTTTCTAGCCACTGCCAACCGTGCCACTCTTGGTGCTAGTGGGCTTTCATTGGTATAATATGTATGTCTAAGACGTTTTGTTAACTAAGGAATTTTTAAGCATTTGTTTATTACTCAGAAACAGATGAAAGTAAAACTCCTTGTTTCACTGGCCTGTCGGGATGACTTCACAGCTGCATGGTTAGTCAAACATACTTCATATTCAAATTGACTGGAATATAATTTTGAACTGTAGTGAGTCATAACTGAACTTACGATTTTTTACTGCTTTAGAATTGGCTCAGGGCCTGCAGGAGGTAGTAACGTAAATCGTAGGCCCTTTATGACGCCAGGTACATTAAGGTTGCCTCCTTTCTGAATCTATTTTCCAAGTAAGATTCTAAGAAGCGAAGAAGCAGTAAGGGTGGAATTCGTAGTGGTGATATAGTCATTACTTGAAACAAGTACTGCTTACATTCATGCTTACGTATGGCTTTAAATTAACAGTCCCAAAAATTGTGAACACTTCAAGCAATGCTTCTTTAAATATTACTTCAAATAAGTACTGTAAAATTCATTTTGTGGAATAAAACACATCTGGATATTTGCGTTTTAAAGGTTTCAGTGAAGTTTCTACCTATCCCTTTTCGTGTGATGGGTTTCCATCCAAACCCAAATATTTTTTTTTTGCATAGCGTCATTTAAGAATGCTCCTAAGTCCTGTGTTTTGTACCTAAGATACATAGCATACAACATAGGCAATAGTGCGTTCATGTGTTTATTTTGTTGTGTTCCTTAATTGTTGATGGTGCACATTCAACGTTACCTACATATTTCTAACTCACGATACCATTGTTTCGGGTACTCTATCGCTGTAGCTTCATTTGTGATTTGAAAGAAAACTATGAGTCCTAGACTATTGCAACAAGAGGACCTTTTTGGTTAGACAGGTAACATTACTCAATAAACAGTCTTCAGATGTTCGAAAATAGAGACGGTAAAAAAGTTATACGCAATTAGAGGGTAGCCACCCCTGCTATTTTCATAAGGGTGGAAGGTATCAACCGGCATTTTCTGTTGGTTTGCAGCTCCCAATAGCATTAAGCAATGTTGAAAATATTGTATTTTTATGTAAATCAGTTTCCGATATTTTGGGATAGTACTGTTTTAAAATTCGATGTTCAGAGGTCCCTTACTCCCTTAACATTGCGTTTAGGTGAAAAGTGCAAAATATGTTTTCGTCATAGTTCTTCGTGAGGAACACGCAAGCGGAGTTTGTCCCCCTATTTAAGAAACACCCTGCATAAGTAGAAGGCCTAGACCTACTTCATCCAGTATGCACTCTTGGTAACTTAAATACAATTTTTTTTGTGTAAGAAATAGGTTATTAAGAGATTCCTTCTTTCACATTTGTACTTTATTCCTTATGTTTAATAAATGTTCAGAGGTTTAAAATGAAAACGAGAAAGGCTGAAACGTACATGGAACGAATCGGAAAACATAAAAATTAAAAAACTTAGCTACGAAAAAACAACTCATAATTCAACATTGTTTAAAATATTGTCATTGTATTGCAGTGCCTAAAGGGATTTTGTATGAGAATTAAACCTATAGGAATTTTTTTCACCTTACCTTACAGTGGCATCTTCCGCTTTAAGAATAACTCAACGTTACGTTACATTAAGTTTACATTTTAAAGAGTAAAAGTCGCAGATTGTAATTGTTTACACTCCACATACTACACTGAGACATTTTTATCTCAGAGTAATAATCACTATGTATAGAGATGATGGTATATCGCGAAAATGTTTTGTGCCAATATATATTCGAAAACGCTGTGGTTGCTTGTGACATGTAAGATTGTTTGATATACGTCTGGACATAACGTAGCTGTCTGCAGACCAATAACAGTCATATAATACTACAATAGCGGGATTATTATTGGCTCAGTCAAATAGCGCAACAGCTTCAAGTACAATTATTGCAAGCCAGTTATATTTTGATAAGCTGAACGTACGTTGAAACCTACAGTCAAATTTCCCCGCATCATTTCTACCAATAAAGCATGTAAGTGCAATATTGTCGCACATATTTTGCTCTTCAGCTAACGTGTAAATGAAGAATTTGTGGTTTAAAATGTACATTAACACCGTGCAGTATGTTACCTTCAAAAGCTACCACCGAGAACATGCTACAGGGGACATTTGTAGAGCCACGATTTTATGGCGAAAATATTTTTGTACCATTCGTTTTGAATGCCTTATGTTCAGAATTGCAGTTCTGATTCATGCTCAGTGATTGGACGTTTTAACTGTCACTTTTATTGAGGTTCTACTGGCAAATCACAAACGTGTTGAGTCACAATAGCCTCATTGTTATTGGTGCAGTCAAATGAGAAACGTGTCTGAACAAAGACACAATGCTAACAACCGTGAAACACGGCTGCCGTTGTACACGTAAGACAATGAAACAAAATGTTGCAAAATTCTTTTCGCGACAAAATCGTGGCTCTAGCTATTTGTTATATTTGTTATACACTACCGTAAAACAGCATGAGATGGGTTCAAGCTTATGTCCAATATCCATAATAAAATAGCATTGCATTTTTAGATAATAACCTCCGCACTGTTAGGACCTACTTAAAAATAACATATATCCATTTCACTGAAGCGGAAGAGCTTCAGCGTCGCCTATAACCTTTCATTTCCGCCAAGTGCTACGAGTACGTTAGCAATACTATTTTGGTAGCTTGCAAACGTTTCGAAGCTGATAGAAAGATAATTACAAGGTCACAACACTAAATTTTAGTACAGAAGACCGGACACTTTATAACTTTACTCACAATAATCGCAATGTGGTTCGAAGCCAACTTTGCAATACGAGGTTTTGTTATATGTACGTTTGTAAGAAAAACACATTCGAAAATAATGTCATTTATGAACTTTATTTAATTGTCATCGGCAAGCAACTAGCCTACATTTTCACGTAAAACGTATTTTCGGGTGAGTGTAGTGTTGTGAATTATTATTTATTTCACAATTAGCGAACTACTGAAACTAAGGGCGCTGCCTACCTGTTATGTTAGAGGCTCTGGAGCGACGGAGATATAAGGTCGACCTTGAAGCGCGCATTAAATGCTGCACCGCCACAATGAGTCAAGCGCTGAACTAGCGTGCAAGCTTCCCGCAGAACCGTTCTTACTATGGGACTTTCAACGACTAAAATGTATTTTTATCGTACGCTATGAAAGGTAAAGGTTCGCTCTAGGAGCCTATGTCACTCCGATGCTTCCGGAAATGAATACTCTTACATAAAAATCGCCGTGAATAGTCACTATTCAGCCATGTTCGCAATCAAAAAAGTATTTGTTAGAAACAAAAGTAGTATGTGGCAAATAAATAGGCATGTGTAAGGGCCCTTAAATGCTTTTCATAGACTAACTGCACGGCGACACGTGGAATGGTTTCCGAATAATATTAGGATTGTTACAAGTCTGCACGCCTGTTCTCTATTCTAGTAGGCACCGCCCTTAAAAAATACGTGAACACACAGAAAAAACATGTTTTAGACGTTCCTATTGTCATATATTTAAAAATGTTTGTATATGCGAAAAAAATAATTTAAAAAATATTTTGTAGTGAAATGTAACCATATATTTATTTAAAATTGATAACTGATGTAAGTAAAATATAAGCTTAGTTGTGTGACGTTGTTACTGACATTGTAGGGTTACTTATTAGCCTCATGCTTAATCAAGTACAACTCGGCTTTCATAAACGGTGTTTCTTTAAGTATTACTTCGAAATGTGTAAGTATATGAATCCATTTCTGAAATAAGTAATGTTTGACGAACAAGCCTTTGACTAAGAATTTCGCCCTAAGAGCCACTCTTGACGCGCGGATCAACTATCCAATAGCCCCTATAGGCAAGGTGCTACTCTGGAGCTCAGTGTTTCCGTCCGACCACTTTAAGCGGTGGCTTTATTCGTTGATTGCAGAAAAGTCTTCACTAAAGTACATTTAAGGCCTCTTAAGGGGCCTCCCTAGAAAGGCTGCGTTTGTGTGTATGAGACAGGAGCAGTAAGGTTGCCGTTGACCGACGTATGTAATACATTATCGCCTCTCCGCGCAAGCCACTCAACTGGCGTGCAGAGCTTTACTATTATCATTTTCCCTATGCGACTTTAAGGGTGACCACAATATTTTATTTGTGAGCAGCATATTCCAAAGTCTAACGTATGTTTATATAGATTTCTTTCTTTTTTTTTTTTTTTTTTTTTTCATTTTCGGATTCGGTTGTTATATTTCCAGACGCGGAAAAAGCCAATTTTGGCCTATTTTAGGTGTCCAAAAATGATCAATTTTATAAACGTGTCGAATGTCTCAAAATATAGACATACAAGTGTTCGTAGATACATAAATATGATGCGCCTTAAATAGTTTCGTCAAAAATAGAATAGTCGTAACTCGCTGCAACGCATATGAAACGCATTGCAGCGAGTTATAAGTAATCATATTTGGAAGAAACATCTCATCGCGCATTAAGTTTGTACATCTATGAAAAGAAAACACATTTCAAACTATGTTTCTATGAGTTTAAAAATTAGGATCATTTATTAGAAACACGATTTTCAACACTCTCAAAATGGCTAAAAACTGCTTTTTTAAACTGCCGTATTTAGGAAAATTCCAACCGGATTCGAAAAACCCAATAATAGAAATAAGTGCTTACATTTGAACCATAAGTATTGCTAATAAATAATACGTTCATCAAGTAAAGTCCCATAGGAAAATGAATAATAGTAAAGCCCTGCGCGCCAGTCGCTGGGTCTGCATATAGAGGCGATAGTGATTTTCATACGCTGACCGACGTCGCTCTTAACGTTACATTGGTTTTGTGCCTCACATACTCCAACACAGACTACCTAGATAAGAACCTCAATTAGTTTCGTATTGACCTGACTAATATATTTTGTGATCTAGCAATGAGAAAAGGCCGTCTTCATCCGCACTGCGGGACGCGGGATTGGTATTTACAATGCGCGTATTTTTCTTTCTCCTGTCTCTCTCTTTAGGAATTTTATAATCCTTCGATGACATGTGTTTTCTTATGCAAATACGTTGTACTTACGTACAATAGTTTTGCATCAGCTGTAGCGCAGTTCTACAGCGAGGCAGGCGGGCACCTTAATATGCTAATGTTATAATAAAACTAAAGTAACAAGGCCTGTGCGGCAGTGGAGAGGTGCTCAGTCAAGGTTGTAAGAAGTTACTCATCGAGTGACAAGCCAGTCTGGTCGCCCCAGGTGAAGAACGGCTTCAGTTGTATCGTGCCAAGGTCAGAGATGAGATACCGCGCCCCAGGGGGAGAAATGGCGGAGGTCAGTATTCTGGCGCGGTAACAAGCCCGCGTCCTCGCTTGTGCCTATGTGCGGGCGTAACTGAAGGCAAGGTTGCCTAGTTTATTAAGGGGGCGGTTCACTCAAAATTTTTATTTATTTTAATAAATTTTATACTTGTACGAAATATGGTTTGTTTCGTAGGTATATAGTGTGACTACTTTTTACTGTAACATAATTTTTTTAGCTTTCATAGTTTAGTATTATTGCATATTAAAGTCAAAATTGGCACCAAACACTGTTATGCAATAAAGGAAAACAAACATTCTTACCAAAATATAAAAATTCACACCGAAGAACAGTGTTGCAGGCTACGAAAAGACATACAAATCGTATGGACTTTTTTTGTATTTAAAAAATATTATTTAGTTTGAAATAAAAAAATTGATACTTATACAATACTTTTTCTTTTTACTTTTTTTGCATAAAACCATGTAATGCAAATATGGACTTAAAATGCTATTATACAGAAAGTATGACAGCTGAAAAAATTTTCATTATCGTATAAAGCAGTCGCAACGTATCTTTATTCCTTTCAGACAATTGGTATTTTCCTGCCACTATTTAATGTAAATATAGCATCGTGAGTATTACTTAAGGCGACCTCCTGGTGAAGGGTATGTTCGTGTGTGTGAGGCGAAAATCGATGAGGCACTACGAGCGACGTCGGACTGGAACATGTATTGTGTTATCGCCTCTACGGCCAGAGTCGTAAACGCGCGCGCAGTGTTCCCGTCGTAACGTTTTTACTGTGGGACTTTAAGCGGTGAATCTATCACTTTATTTAACGCGTCACTGTAGCAAAGTCCAATGTAGCCTACTTGTAAGCCTTAATTTCGAACAAATCCGTTACATTTACCTTGAGGAATAACTTAGGGATAAAGCCGATTTTAGCCAAGTTTGAGAGCTTTAAAATAATGCATCCAGTGTGCGTGGTATCTTAAAAGTCACTTTCACAAGTAGTCTGGAGTGTGTTTTCTTCTCGTAGATAATCATTGTGGACGCACGTTTACTGGTCTCTGAGAAAAAACATAACTCCGAACACGCTGCACGCAGTTCGACCGCCAATCAGGCCTTAAAGTGAAGGCCTACAGATTGAATTTTACTCGAATGTTAAGAGGGTGTGCTACACAATTTAGTGCAGCAAGCATCAGTTTAAAAATTGTATGTTCCTTGAAGCCAACTTGCAAAAATAAAAAAAACAACAATCCTAGACAACAGTTTTGCCAACTTTCTCAGCAAAATATTTTCTCGAGTAACGTATTAATGAAGAACAATCTCTGGCGTCGATATCTAAATTATGTTACACACTCATCGAGACTAGATGAACGAGGTAGGAATATTAAATATTATACCTGATGGATACTTAGACAGTAACGTAATTAAATTTAGAGACACTTGATTTTCGGGATAAGAGTTTTGCAGCAATTTGTTTCAATGCTTTATGCGCACTTCTGCAGTTCTGCTTCGTGTTACGTGATTCGACGTTAATAACTCCCGGCCTCTTGGAATCTTACCAACATATCACATGTGTGTGGTGTCGCAGTGAACTTATTCTGATTGATGCAGTTAAATAAATGACGACTGTACACGACGGCACGCTGCCAGTAACCATGAGGCAGAGATACAGTTATACACATAAGACACTGGCTCAAGCTGGAGCAAAATTGTTTTGCGCAAACATCTGGTGTCCTTAATTTTGTTATTTGAACCAACAGTAACTTTAAGAATCTGCTAGTAGCTTAAAACTAAATTTTCGAGTGTTTGTTTGCATGCGCTGTGCATGATAAAGTGGGCACTATTTAAACACTTTTTTTTCTTTAGCAAATGTGTGTGCATATACACGTGTGTATATATTGTTACAAGTTTGAGACATAAAACTTTATATGTGGGCAATTCCCATGAGTTATTTTGGGATAGAGGTCTTATAATTATAAATAAAAGAGTTAAATTAAGTACTGGATTTAATAGCTCAAATAGCTACGAAATACACAAAACAGTAATCAACTATAGCTCTCACAACACAATTAGTTACGCACACAATTACTCCTGTGTCACAGACACGTTAATTAACTTTCCAGGCACATGGTACGCAACACTATATATTCTTACTAATAAATGAATTTTATTTTTATAAGCCTTGACAATAAAACCTTTAAAATGTTCACTTAATCTTGCACAGTCTCGAAGTACACGATTTAGTATAAAATTTTAATTATGTATGCTACGCATTTTTACATTGTTTTGTTGTTTGTGCAAAAATTTACTTAATTACTTTTGCATCAAAACGTAATTTTAGATCCTCATCTGTTTCCTATGTACGTTTCTCTCGTAGGTTAACATTAATATGTACTGTACAAAATACTTTAAAAAGTACGTAAGTTTTAAAAAGTTATTTATATGTTTATGTTTTATTGTACTTGTGGCTCTTGGTTTCTTTCTCGAATACGACACTTGACAACAACATATATTTATTTATGTTGTGCTGTATCCCACAAGTACTACAGTTCATTATAGATACGAGATTTTTAAACACCCTGCAATTCCACTCATAACACACATGGATGATGGCAGTCAACAATTTGTCAGGAACAATAGGCGCTACGAAAACAATGCCTGTAACGTCCGCAATGAACAGTCTGTTTTAAATTCTAAAACCAGAGGCAACTAATAATTTCCACTAATTTAACTTTAAAATTACTGGTAGAGTACGTCAGATCTCAGAGCCAGCTATTCCGTTGTATATTCGACCTCCAGGATGCAATTCACTCACATGCCTATGCACAATAGAGAATCTGTCCTTTCACTGACTGCTGCCTGTGTTGGAAGCTAGGCACCATAGTGTCACGACTATACGGAGCTCTGCCGTTCCAGTACTGAAGATTAACTATTGGTTCGTTGTTCTCTAAGAAATACCGTGTCAGCTGCTCTACAGAGATACATCGGATTTTCGTGAGAACATTTTTCACCACTTTGTTTCACGTGCAGCAACGCTGCATTGTCAGGGATGGCATGTGTTTAACTCTGAGCGTATTGGTGCTCTACAGGCGAATTACAGACGTGTTCTGGTTGACACAGTCAAATGAAACACCTCTATAACCAAATTCACACAGCCAATAATAATGAAGTAGAAATGCAGATGGTCACGCAAAACTTTGAAACGAAGTGGTGTAAAGATCTTTTCACGAAAACTTCTTGTCCCTGCCTATAACCAGTAAGAAGATGGTTAAACTGTGCATGAAGTCACAGAGTTTCTATTCATATGTTCATAATGTTCCAATTCTGCAATTCATTCTTAGGCAAAATTAATTTATGAGTTTTAAAGTTAATGCAGTAAAACAAATATTTTGTAGTTAATCTTCCCAGCAAGACTATTTTGTAGTAACCACAAATTTATTTAGTAGTGGCCACAATGTTTTAATGGAGCCTACGAAAGGTTTTTCGTTGTGACCACAAAATATATTTTGAAGGGTAAATATCTACAAAATATTTGGTAACTACCACAAAATATTTTTTTCCCGTGTGTACACCTTAAAAGTATCACTTTCGCGAATTTGGCGTTGAAGCTGGATAAAAAAATTCACTAAGTTTGAACCTCAGCTACCATGTTCGATATTTTAAATCTGATTTTGTCTCCGATTTATTCGCGTACATCAGGTAGATTGTGGTTGGAAGTTCAATATTGCTAGGAAAAGAAAAAAATCCGTGTTTTATCTTGGACTCAAGCTAGATTTCAAACATATGAAAGTTCACGTCACTTTTACTGTTATGTTACACGGCCTGGAGCTAGCTATAGGCTGTTCACTATAAACTGAACACTCAGCATAATTTGTAATTAATTGTAAATATGTTATGTTGGGCCAATATATGATAACTTTTGAGAGGGTTGAAACTTTTATACTGGTTTTTAGTTACATTGACGTTTTCATATTAAAAATAGTAAAGATATCTGCAAAACTGCCGAAATGAAACTTTATGCAGTGCTCACTTTATTGTGAACGGCCTAGGCTAGGCACAAAGAAAAATCAGCTGCTAGGATATATACAATCCCAATCATGTGACAACACTTTGTTAAGAGGACAAAAATTAACAGCTGCTGTCAATTTGCTATACTAAAATTCTTGGAGGCTAACCTACTCGTCAGTAAACTACTTGCGATATTTTTGGTCTCTGATAGATGACTTACTAAAATATTAAATAAAGAAAGAGAGAGGGTGAATGAGAAATTTTGGTCACGTTTAACATCGAGTTCTTTACAGCGCTGGTGAGTGGTAACATGAGGCGAGTATGGAGAAGCGCCGGAATGAAGGGGCGAAGAAAACAGGAGATATCCGAAAAAACCCGCTGATCAACGGCATCGTCCGGCACGATTCCCACATGCGAAAATTCGGGGACTGACCCCGCCGGGAATCGAACCCGGATCGCCTTGGCGGGAATGGTCTGACCATTCGGCAACCGTAGCCCCTTATATTAAATAAAACGTTAGTAAAAACACTTAATTTATTAGACTTGTTGAATTACAGAAAGGACTTTATTCAACGTGACTTCTGCAATTTCTTAAGATAATGGAAAATCGCTTGAAACTTTCAGCATGCTACCGTATTTTTTAGTGTAGCGGCCTGTTATTTTAATGTTTTGAGAATGGCTATATTGTTGTCTTAGATGAATAAAAAATATTGAGTAGCTGTGCACCAGAATTGTCATCGGCTCAGTGAAGCTAATAACAAAATAAAAACATCATATATGGACATTTTACACTGAATCCTAGCAAACTGTCAACTTATCCCGAGATAAATCAGCGTAATAGCAGTTCGTTTACCCAAAGTAGCACTTTAACATTCAATGTTTAACTCAATATTTATTAAATTATAAGAACAGTAGACGCGATTAGCCTGTATAACACGCAGTAATAACTAAGAATGCCAGAATTATGCAATCATACTTACTACAATCGTGCTGGACAACACCACATCGGACACGCCACTGCGCCATACAACCTTAATTATTGGTTGAATCTCAGTCAGTAGAGTGCCTTTTTTACAGTGACCCTGTCAATAATTCTTAACGTGTGTAAAATGATTTAGAAAGTATCGTGTTCACTTTTACAATTTTTTAAACTCTTTCTTTATTAACAGTTTCGAAAATTTGCCTGATTTTAACTTTCTTTTATGATACTTACGAATAGGGACCCCAAATGTTTGGTGGAAAGATTTCTGCACCAATTTGTTTTAGTGTTTTTCGGCACATCTGTGCCCAGCTCAATGGTCAGTGATGGGTTGTTTTTAACTCATACGCTTCTCAACGTTTTACTGTAATTCACAGACGTGTGATATCGCAGTAACCTTATTCTGATTGGTACAATCAAATGAGAAACGTCTTTCTGCGAAGACGTACTGCAAATACAAAGAAGCAGAACTGCAGACGTGAACGTAAGGCATTGAAACAACTTGACGCATAAATTTTTTCGCCCAAATCAGGAATCACTACTTACAAACATCAGCGAAACAGTGGAACTAGTACAGGGAGTTAATGCACACATTTTCGACAACACACTATGGGCAAATATAAAAACATTAATCGAAGAGAAAGTTATTACAGCATTAACATTAATCCAAGATGATGGCGGATATTTCACCTTAAGAGTTATTTGGACCTTAGCATGTTTCCCGTTTGAGGCACAGATACGGGGAAGACGATAAGTCTATTCCAATACGTGCGTTAGACACTGCTTCGCCTCTATGCGCAGAGTACTAAACTAGAGTGCTGTGTTTTCGTAGAAAGGGTTCTTCAGTGGGACTTTAAAAGTTGATCCTCTTATTTTATTTGTCAAAATTTTGTATTAAAGTCCAACGCAGGTATACCTATCACTTTGTTTTACGATTACGGCTGATTTTTTCCCAGCTACAGCAATGTCAAAAAGCCATTTTTACCACTTATGAGTATAGGGAACTGAAATAGGCCTACATTTTTTGGGGTTCAGGCTAGAATTTAAAAACAGTGTAAGATAGTGTCATTTTCACAATTGGCCCTTGACTCATGTAACACCTTCTGGAGGTTTCTGAGCCAATCATGAAGAATTAACGGAATGAAGGCCCATATCACTGTGTTCGTGAACAACCAATGAACAGCTGCTGTCTTCTTGAGTACACACATATTCTTGGAAACTAGCCTATACTCTATCCATTCTAAGGTTGCAGCTAATCCAGCCAAGTGAATGTCAATAAAATTTTTCGCACAGCGAAAATTTCATTTGAAATATTGAGAAATGCAAGGTAACTATGCTACGACACAATCACAATGTGAGGAATCAAGGTATAATTCAATTGCTTTGATTTATTTCGTTAGCAATATTTATTTCTGCTGCAACCTTAGAGTGGACAGAGTATAGAGGTCAGTGAACCCGCGAATTTTTCCTGTGTCTACTTATGAGGAGTGGCGATAATATTTTTAATGAGCGTACGATATTCTCAATACGATATACATAGTTTGAAGTGTGTACGCTTTTCGTAGGTAAACGCACTGTAAATACCTGTAATAGTTATACATGTAAAAACACTTTTCGTACCACGCTACAGGACGTCTCATGCATCAGGACCAGCTAACACTTAATATTTACTCAACCTTCGCCATCAATTCATTAAATAATAAAAAAAAATTAAAAAATAACACTTCTACGACCCTAAAATAGCTAGAAATACTTGGAAATTTTCATTGGCTCTTAACACATGACGGGGAGACCCTAACCAGAATACACTAAACGAACCTCCCATACATGATGGATTTTAACGTCACCATTGAATAATTCAATATTGAATTTTGCAGAAAGGCCGAGGGGAATGACACGGCAGGATACGAACAGTACACTCTGGCGTGTACACATCGCTGTTGTCCCAGTTCGTACGAGTGAACTCTGGATGGTTTCAGACTCTTCTCCCCAGGGAGAGAGAGGTCTCTCCAAGCACACTAGCGGGCAGTGACGACTTGGGCTGAACAAACAACTGCTCTCTCTCGACGAGTGAGTGCAGCCTGTGTCCTCAGAGGCGAGGCGCGGCAACACGACAGCAGTTGTGTGTAAGTATTCTCTTGAGAGAGCGAGAGACGGAGTCAATAACATCTGCAAGTGAGACGGAATACCGACACAGCTTTTAACTGCAGCTAATACACACACACACGTTGCTGCGTCATTCCTGGTCGTATCCCGCGCGTGTAATTTTAGCACGTCACCGGTTTATTAAGGTAACATTGTCACAAGTCATTATTTATTTAAAACTCCCGCTTGAGCATCGGTGTTGCGTGACGGGGGAAGGGAATATTGCCAATAATTGTACGTCTCTATAGAGCCAAGATGTGAAAGTCTCATAGCTTAGCTAAATAGAAGGGCACTCAGGGAAGTGCAAACGTTGAAAGATGATTGATGGTCCGTTTGATGCCTGCGCCGAGAAGTGTGAATGATTTAGCCTTCATGAAGTCAATAATTCTGACTCTCCTGCCTGAAGTATTTACCACACACATTTGACATATATTTCTATCAATAGAATGTAAATAATTCTCCTAACTAAATTACAATCAAGCTTAGCATAACAGTTAACTGTTCAACAAAAGCGGATTTAATATCTTGCGAAGTAGTAGTTCTACATTAAGGACACAATATTTTTCTTAATTCATTTTTAATTTTCTGTTGGCATGTATATTCCTTCAAACATTGTTCAAATCTGTATATTCATCTTATATAGCACTATAATAAAAATACGTTTGGTCGACAATTTTCATACAGATTAAATATAACTATTATTATTATTAGTCTATCACAAATCAAAAAGGAAAAAATATTATCTTATTTTTTACTATCAATAAAGAATATGTTAATGTCAAATATATCTAATTCTCTCTACTTCCGTCAGTTATGATATCTGTCTCATGGATAACTGTGCTTTGCTCTAACGTTTTACTCTCAGTAGTGCGTTTCATATTTTAAAAAAATCTACCATTGTTGTCATTTCACGAAATTATACGATCTTGAAAAAATATAAAAAACTATTTAATCTCTTGAGCTGTCTTAAACCCCGTGATGTCTCCTCTGACGTCAGAAAATATATAAAATCTTACAGACACCTAGGTTGATGTTCCAGCATTGATTACTTTCTAGGAATCAGAAACTTGTATTCTCACAGAATTGTTGGTATTCGTCAGTACAGGTGACTAACGTTACGAGAGGCGTCTGTGAGGTGAGGTTACGCAATGTAGCAACTATGCGTGCGTCAGCTGCTACGCACTATCTACGTCAACGGCTCAACAATCAAGCACGGAGATACCTCTCCTACCAACACTGTTAAACATCTAAAATCAAAAATTAGCTTATTATTTGCATGAAATCCGCTAAACTCCCGACAAATAAAAAAAGGGTAAAGTATGTTCAGTAGTTACGACTCAATCGATAACACATTGCAAAAAAGATTAAATTCCAGGCAGTATCTTAGTTTTATTACAATAATACCGTATATCAGTTTAAGTGTAAATAGTACCTACAAACAGTTTTTATTTTTAATTTGGAAACCGTAACACAATCAGCAGTAATACGTCGTCTTGCTAAAATAAGATTTTCTCCCGTTTGTGTTCTTAAATACCGACAAATTTAGTGTATTTTTTATTTGGAAACCGTGACACAATCAGCAGTAATACGCCATCTTGCTAAGATAAGATTTTCTCCCGTTTGTGGTCTTAAACACCGACAAATTTAGTGTATTTTTTATTTGGAAACCGTGACACAATCAGCAGTAATACGCCGTCTTGCTAAAATAAGATTTTCTCCCGTTTGTGTTCTTAAATACCGACAAATTTAGTGTATTTTTTATTTGGAAACTGTGACACAATCAGCAGTAATACGCCGTCTTGCTAAAATAAGATTTTCTCCCGTTTGTGTTCTTAAATACCGACAAATTTAGTGTATTTTTTATTTGGAAACCGTAACACAACCAGCAGTAATACGCCGTATTGCTAAAATAAGATTTTCTCCCGTTTGTGTTCTTAAATGCCGACAAATTTAGTGTATTATTTTATTTGGAAACCGTGACACAATCAGCAGTAATACGCCGTCTTGCTAAAATAAGATTTTCTCCCGTTTGTGTTCTTAAATACCGACAAATTTAGTGTATTTTTTATTTGGAAACCGTGACACAATCAGCAGTAATACGCCGTCTTGCTAAAATAAGATTTTCTCCCGTTTGTGTTCTTAAATACCGACAAATTTAGTGTATTTTTTATTTGGAA
>PNEQ01031162.1:8306-42134 GCA_003012365.1 Medauroidea extradentata
CATGTTTCGGATGTGCTGGCAGTCACGTCGGCAGCCCTCGAAGGGTTAAGGCGCAGTTGGGACAGGTATCTATGACGTAGTGTCGGCGGTTTTCCCACTATGAGCCACCCGGGCTTTGAGTCATCGGCCAGCCCTCAAGGTGTTACGAAACAGCCGCCGACCACTGGCCTCCAGGAACATGGCACGCAACAATACATTTGTAGTGGTGGAAGGTGGCTATCTGTTACACAAGATTACCTACTCTTAAGCATACTTTTTTTAATTTTCCTTGACATTGGAAGTTATAATGTAATTTTAAACATTGTAGCGAAGTATCTCGTTCTGAAACTACTAGTAAAAGTTATCTTGCGTTAGGGTGAATTCACGTTTCCTCGCGAATCTCCCCCCCCCCCTTTTTTTTCGATCTTGGCAAACATTCCAGTCACACAATAATATAGACATGTGCTAGCTACGCCCCTGGTGAATCATAACTCACTACATATTTTATTTTAGAGACGAAACTAATTCAAAGCACAGTTACCGTTCTCCAATACCTCCCACGTTTCATTTGACTGCCGGACGACGCCGCTGGTCGGCGGGTTTTCTCGAGTAATTTCCGATTCCCCCGCCCTTTCATTCCGGCGGTCTTCCATACTCATCTCATGTCACTTCTCACCGGCGGTAAAGACCTCTATGTTGAGCGCTGACCAAAATCTCTCATTTAATTTGACTTTATTTTACCCCTGCCTGAGTCTAACTTGCAGACACGATGCTACATCCTTCATAGTATAGCTGCCACGCAATCACTGAAACACGGACTCTGCTACATGTGTTTAGTATATTTCTGATAATTTACTACTTGGCATGAGAGTATGTGCGAAATCCCAGTTCACTAATAACCACACGCTTTTAGAATAATCTGTACTGTAATTCCTACACTGT
Source organism: Medauroidea extradentata (assembly GCA_003012365.1). Taxonomy (NCBI): domain Eukaryota; kingdom Metazoa; phylum Arthropoda; class Insecta; order Phasmatodea; family Phasmatidae; genus Medauroidea; species Medauroidea extradentata. The sequence continues at coordinate 9,228 of PNEQ01031162.1, forward strand.
ATAAGGAAATGAACAGTATTTTTTTTTTTATTTACTCAGCCATGGCGTGGGAAATATACCATACTACGGCTGGTTGGACGTTGTTGCTGCCATAAAACCTGTTAACTTGTTAACTTCGGTATACACTGGACTGTTTACTTATAAAAAGAAACCCACAGGTGTGGTAAATTTCCAAAGAATTCCTAATCACGCTATAATACGTAAAAACAGCCATGTGTCTTAGCAAGCTAAATTTATAAATTTAAAAAAATCACAAATCATAAATATTTTGTATATAGATAGTGTTAATTGCGTCTATTTTTCAATAGCGTGAAAAAAAATTTATTTTCATAACATTAACAGCAAAGCTAAGTTTCGAGATCACGAGGACACGTAAATAACCAACTGACTTACTGAAATCAAGTTCCTTCAGGAAACGTATTAGAAAAAAATATATATTATTGCATTAAAAATTCTGAATTTCAAGAAAATTGTACAAATTTCAGTCAATAAAATACCGCAACAGCAGCCACGTTACCCACATGTTAAAACAGGGAATGACTCAATGTGATTCGGTCCCTGAGGCGCGCGTCCACCTCTGTCAGTATGTGCATATCTGCAAAAAAAAACTATTTGTTGCGTGTTGGGGAACAATGTGCACAACCTCAAGAGCTATTAGAATAGTTGAGAGGTTCTTGCATCATGTCACTACATAATAATCAGCGGTAAACTTTAAAGTTATATTCTGAAAGATGCTTACTTTCACCAAACGGCGCTATAATCTAGTTTCAAAATAATTGTTTTAATCGTTAGCTTGATGAAGTTGTCAACCCTGTTTTATTAGCCTATTTCTGTACATTTCAAATTAAGAAATATTTTCTTTGAGTAAAAACAAATACTTGAAACTCAAATATTACAGTATTTTAACTTAATTACGAAATAACTTTCCGACCCGGGAATGGGATTAATTAAATATCACATAGCTTGTAATGCTACATTCAATAGAAGAATATGAAGTCGCGAACGAAGACACGAAATAAAACCAATGCAATTCACTAGTCCTGCGCGTTCTTCTCTAACAAGACGCAAACGATACACTACCAACGAGCTCTAAACTAACAAACTAATTTCCTATACATTAATTGAAAATCGCATGTTTCTCCGCGCAAATTTAAAATAATTAGTGCAATCTTAGTGAAAGGATTTTGCCCAAATTATGAGCAAATATATTTGCCCGAGATATTTGTTAGGCTAACTATTTCTCGCCAAACTACGTACATAATATTTCGGCGTAAGAAACTACACTAAACTTTTATCGTCACTAACAACATACTTGCTCTCAAAGTTGGCGAAAATTGCTATAGTTTAGTTTTTGATACACCAACTTCCAACAAACCCTAGGGATTACAATATCCGTTTCTGGCCCTCTCGTGCTATACTTCATTTGTCTATTAGTGCGTTTACAATAAAATTCCGGACTGCATTGAGCTTGGTCTTGAGTCAACATACATCACACCAAACGTGAGTGCGGACTGTAATGCGAAGTAACATTGTGTAGACACATCTTTTTGCCAAACATTGGGTACAGAACAAATGGCAAGTCGAAAAACCATGATACAAACATTTGTTATATATTTTGTTTGAATTTATTGGTCAGATTATTAATTTTGAATTATTTTGCACTTCCCATTATTCTTAAAATAATAAACAGTTTCATTTAGCTAGCAAACAATTTTAATATGTCGAACGCTTCGTCTTCATTCAGTTCAGTTTGATGGAAGTTTATAGTAATATTTCACTTCGAATTCCTCAGTACACTCCCAGTTGGCCATAGATCTAAATTTTACTATAAACTCGCTATATAACAGCTTATCCTGAGAGACGTATATTTAGTACTCGGAACATCCAATTACAAACTACCTTATTTGCATAATCATTCAGTCGTCCAAAACTAAAATATTTACTTACGAGGCAGTGTTTGTAAAACTAACCTGCAAGATCCATGCGGATATAGAACAGGAGTATTTGTACAAGGAAATAATGCTTACATAACAAGGTGATAAAGCACCGTGTCCTGATACGAGGCTTAATCTGCTACACTCTGTATACAAAATGATAAGATGACGCGATAAATTTTACAAGCTATAGACGAGAAAAAAAGCACGGAAATGATTTATAACACAAACCTGCCGTAGACGTAATTCTTGTATGAACCAGAGCAATGACAATTTACATTATTTCCAACTGTTCACGACACACACGTCTGTGTTTCAAATAAAGTAGTAGGCATAATCGGCAACTAATCGTTACGTCCCGTACTCACACAGAATTCTATGGTGGTCAGGTAAAGGGGTTTAACACGAAAAACGAGACAATTTTGGTAAGTATGGAAGCAAATTCTACATGTCATTTTCTAGGTCTGAGAAGGTAAAAATTTTAATTTGGATGTTTATATGTTCCATTATACATTTTTTTTTATTAAGATTTACACTACACCATTCTTTTACTTATACCACCAATTTACCCAAACACCACATAATTATTAACGTCTCCCGCAGGGAAGTTTTTTGATTTACATAAATTATTTGTGCAACATACATATAAATGGTCAACTAATATCTTATGCAGATGATACTGTGATTCTTTTTTCATCTAATTCATGGACATCAGTTTTTAATATAGCTAATGAAGAGTTAGATAAAAATTTGCTCTCTCTTAAAGTAACTAAAACAAAGTGCATATCATTTTCTGCAAACAAATTTGGTCAACCAAAGGAACACCAAGAACTCAAAATACATAACTGTAGTCAATTAAATGCAAACTGTAAATGTAACGTTATAGAACGAGTAGAGGAAACAAAGTATTTGGGTGTTACGTTAGATTGTAATTTAAAATGCGACAGGCATGTTTCTTACTTAACTAAAAAAAATTCGTACAATATATAAATTTGTGGAACTTAGATCTGGTTTATCAATTGAATTTATAAGAATTGTTTATGTAGCCATTATTCAATCTGTTCTGCTGTACGGTATATTAGCATGGGAATGTATGAGCAAAACGGCAATCAAGCCACTAATTTTAATCTAATATTAATACAAAAAGTTATTTTACGAACTGTGTTTAGAAAGACTTTTAACCATCCATCAAAAGAATTTTTCAGTCGTTTGAGAGTATTCAATATCAGAAAATTATATTAGAACCATATTTCTTGAACAAAAAGTTACCAGTGCAGTATTTATCTCACATATATCCTACTCGATATAATTTAAACCAAAATTTCCCATTCCCGTAGTTCACAAAACAATTTCTCAAAGATCGTCCACATTCTTCCTGAAAATATAAAAAATTAAAATATAAACAAAAAAACTATATATTGATCGATGGTTAAATAACTTAACTGATGATGAGTAGTCTTTAATCTTTCAGTAGTAGTTTTACTGTAGTTAATTATTTTTACATTATATTACAAATTGTTAAATACAATCTGTATCCATCAAAAACTAATATTGTTTTTATTCATGCAGCATTCAATTTTTGTTCTCAAATTAATTTATACCAGATGAAAAGTTTTCTTACATAACTAAGCACAACTATTGAAAATAATTTGTCTAGTAGCACATTCACACAAGCTTTGCTTATGTATGATATCTTCCATTATATAAAAAGTGTTTATGTAAAGTGCTGTAATCGGTATATGGAAATAAATTACTAGGCCCTATTATTATTATGTTATTAATATTACTTTACAATCTAAACTACACAAATGCGACACTAGTCTTGAGTTAGTGAACCTGGCGAGTGAGACGTGCTGTATCGTAGTACGGAAAGTCGTTTTGCATGTATAGCTACTAAAAATGTTTCCAATGCGTTTATCTACGAAAAAAACAACACATCAAATTAAGTCCCTATGATTTTAAAAATACAGTCCAATAATTAAAAACATGATTATTAAGCTCCTCAAAACTGATAAAATTGACTTTTTCTCGTTGCTGTAGCCGAGAAAATATCAACCGTAATCGGGAAACCAAATCATAGAAACCTGCATTGGACTTTACCACATACTTTCCACAAATATAATAACACGGTCAACGCTCGAAGTCCAGTTGTAAGACAGTTACTACGTAAACACTGCAGCTAGTTTAGTCCTCCGCGCCTAGAGGCGATGAGGTGTTTGACGCACGGGTTATATTCGAATTATAGCCTTCCGCGGTTTCCGTGCCTCAAACGTAACAAACAAAAAAAAAAAAAAAAAAAGCTACGGTCCACTAACTCAGAGTGCGAGCTAGATAAATAAACGCTGCAAACATCTGTTGGTTTCTACGCTTTTTTCCAAGCTAATATGGATAAAATACTCAATGACAATCCTAAATAACGGTATTTGCAAACTCCATGAATCAATATTTATTCAGAATTACTAATTCGTTACGCGTGATCTCTTGCGCCGCAGTTAAATGTACGAGGTTCCGGCGTCGGAGATTGTGCCTCAGAAGTTCGTAACACTGAAAACAATTTGGTTTAAAACGTTGGCTAAAACTATTGTCTATGATTGCTATTGTTTAACTTTCGCAAATTGCCTTCAAGAAACCTACAGTTGCAGATTAATGCATTCAGCGTTGAATTATGTGGTCACCTAGGTGAACGTATTTTTCGCGTTCTATTCCAAGAATAGCAGAGAGCTGAAAATAGCCCAGGAAACTAAAGGAAAATTTCTCGTCGGGAGAAACTAGTGACAAGCTTTGCAGTTGTTAGGACCTATTTACCAGTGCGTTTTCCCCTAATAATAAAGTTCCCTATTGTGCTTCTTTCCCCTTCATTAGAACTTTTGATTTGCAAGCTTTAGATTACCGCTCATAGTTTCGTTACCAAGCACCTCAACTGAATTTTTTTTATCTAAGATCTTAAAAAAAAAGGTTTCATGAATTTTTTCGCTAAGATGGTTACTTAATGTACAAATTATTGCTCATTTAAGTGAAGTTTACTGCCGTTTTTCTCACTTTAACATTTTTATTTGCGAATATTCTACTATAATCTTGTAACAAAAGGTTTAAAACTATTACTATTTTTTTTTAATTTACAACAGTATCCATACTTAAATACTTACAGGGAGAAAGCTAATGTAGTGGAGCAAGTTGATACAAGCAAGCCAGCAAGCAAGCAAGCAAACCTGCGCCTGCCACAATTTTCATCATCATTATTTTATTTTTTATTTGTACGACATATTTATTTTCTTATTTTAGACACAAAATGTGACTAAATTTGGCTCTTATGAAATTTTTTTATCTCTCATAGTTTTCGCGTAATGACTTGTTAAAGTCATATTTTGCATGTTTCCGTTTTACGAACTACACTAAAACTAATATACCAAACTCAAAAAAAAAAATCACAGTGGATAAAGACATTGCAGGCTACAATGACATGCTCATAAAATTAAAGAATAAAAATTGTTTGTATTTTTTAAAAAAATATTGAATTTTTACAATTTTTATTCTTTAATTTTATGAGCATGTCATTGTAGCCTGCAATGTCTTTATCCACTGTGGTTTTTTATTTTATTTTGGTATATCAGTTAGTTTTAGTGTAGTCGTTATAACGGAAATATGCAAAATATGACTAACAAGCCATTACGCGAAAACTATGAGAGATAAAAAAATTTCATAAGAGCCAAATTTAGTCACATTTTGTGTCTAAAATAAGAAAAAAAAATATCTCGTACTAACTAAAAATAAAAAAAAATTGGTGATGAAAATTGCGGTAGACCGCGCCCCTAAGTTATTTTGCCAGTTAGGGTTACGTGGAGCTATGCTTCTAACCCATACATAAACAGTTGCCCCATTATCTACAATCTATGGACCCGCCATGTTCCGGACTGGTAACACCCAGCAGCCGTGATATAACATTCATTATTTATTTTATAATGTACCGTTTGCTAGCAAAAAAGTTATTTTGCTTCATTTTAGCTTATTTTGACAACAAAATATGTGCTATTTCAGAGTTAAAAATCTAAAAATCCGTTTGGAGCATTGCAACAGAAAAATTCAGATACACGCGATGATATATAAGTGTTAAAACTGCCAGAATTAAATTTTATATATACGTATTAATTTGCGTTTAAAAATATTTTTTTCGAAACCACTGCAAAACTAAAGAGCGAGGCCTTCAAGCATATCTTCTAGAGGCTGAAAATTGTATTTTTTTTTTTTTAAAGGTATGTAAATCTTGAAACAGAATATTTTGAAATAAATAGGTGTGAAACATTTAGCTTTAACAACACGACACAAAATGACAGGGTCACCACTGGTCATCTCATACTGGCGAGTTGTCAGTGAAAAGACTGCACTGCACGGAAGTTCCAGTAACTTGCAGCTAGAGTCCAGGTTGAGGCGCGATGAACGCGCTCTCTCGTCCTTATCGCTTCCACACTTCCAAGACTAGAATGCTCAAAATACGTTCACCCCAGCCTTGCTGATAGTGCCTATGAACTCTGGGAACACACCTTGGAGTTTAGAACGTGTACTGGCATCGATGAGGAGACGCGCTAAAGCAATCCTTCACATGGACGATGACCGTGTAGTACACGTGTTATAATGTGTATCTTGAAGTATAATAGTAAAACAGTCTGTATGAACTTAATAAACACTCATTATTTTTGTGAAACAGCGTATGGATTGTGGACCTGCAGAAAGAGCGAATAAAGGCGAAGCGTACTTACCAAATCCTGCAAATCAAACACTGAAGCACAGCGAACCTACAGCAACACTGTAAAGATACACTCGTTCGTGTAACAACAATGGGCCGGCAGACCGCACGCCATTACTTGGGCCAAGCCTCGTGCTCTGGCACGCTGTGATGGCTTTGCTAGGAACGGAACATTGGTTTCGGAGTGCACGCAAGAACTTCCACTTGTCCCGTACAGAAGCTGAGGACGTAGTGCATTAATTAGCTTTAAAACATCTATGTAAAAGACTAGCGATGTTGGAAAATAGTTTTTGCCCTTCCTTCAGTAAATATCTCGCCAACGTGGCGCATATCTTCAGCGTCATCAATTACGCTGGAATCAATGTTACATAATTACTACGCCATGAATAGTTCACCAGCAAATACACCACCAGCAACTTGTTTGCCCACAAAGTTGACAAAACATATTTTACAGGATTGCATTTTTTTAAAACTGACTTTTGAATCCCTGTAAATAACAAGTTGCGCATTTTACACGTTTTACGCCCTCCCCCCTCCTTTTCGCACAAGATCACTGGCACAATAGTAAAAGCTGAACTCTTACGAGTGAGGACCTGGATTCGATTCCCGGCCCAACCAACCATACTTATGTCTTCGATGGTTCTTCGAAACCACTGGGATTGGACCATGGCTACTTCCCTCCTTGTCACCGATCATCTGAGCCGTTAGTTCTGTCAATGGTCTTGCTGTCGACCTACCCTGTACCCACGTACGAACACCAGCGGCGCACTCCATGCAGCTTGACGAACGGAACCAGAGCTGCACGCCGGAAGGACGGACACAAAGGGACCAAGCCTCTTCCCCAAATGTTTGAACTTACACTAGATAGAAAGGTTAAATGGGGACCAGGCCCCCTTTACCTTTCGAGAACTTATTATATAACGTTATTTTGGACCTTACAATACAAATTTTTCCGTAGTAGGACTTCCGGACTCCTTTAAATTCCCAAATTCACGACCTACCATTCCTCATTGGTGTATAAGAAAAGGCACGGTTACTTCGTTCATATAACGTAACCTAGTAATAAATCCTATACAACCAGGTTTGGGCCCCTTCCAAAAACAAAATATGTGAGGCCCTGCGACGTAACCCGAGGCTGGGAGTGGTTCATCTCTTAGGTCGGTGGAGTGCAGCTGGCGCCAGGCGAGAGTATTGAACCCCTACCCCCTCACCCACCCGCCACACCACATCACCCAGCCCAGCAGTTGACACCAATCGATGGTCCGAGCACGTGGCCGCGACAGCCGACCTCTAGGCGACAAAACAAAGTCGTCAAGTTTCCTTCCACGTGGCGGCGTGCAAGATGCCGGCTACGGCACGTGTGTAGTCCGTCTCCAGGCCGCTCCACATAGTCATCAATAAGAAATTGGGCCTATATAACTTTGAAGAAAAAAAATCACTACCCGTTAATGAGTATAATTCAATATTTACATTCGTTGCCTTGTCTTAGCCATATCGTAGTTGGCTGCGAATTACTGAGTGTATAAAGCGTCTCATGCTTAGATTGCAATACAGGGTTATATGGGCAATACACGGTAACTGCCATAAGCACTGTCCCTGTTTCGGCACGCGCTGTTGCCAAAATCCTAAAATGTTCACGTTGTAACTTTGAACTTCAAATGTTTGCATATTGTACAGCATCGAAACGCGTATCAGGTGATATATTTGGTTCATCATTTACGCCATTTTAAGGGGTTGAAAAAATTAAAAAAACAAATATTTTGAACTTGGCACTGTTGTCAAACATCTTTAAATATATCACATCATAACTTTCGAATCAAAAGCAAAATCGTATCCAAATTTTTATGGTGTGTAATTTCATACATCTGGACGCCAACGAAAAAATCTGATAGCTAATTTTTTTTTTTTTTTTTCGTTAGTTGTACATATTTTTTTTTCTAACGTTATGCGCGCTTTCTAACGAACTGAAACATAAAAAAGTTGGTCAGTGAGAAACTTTTTTGCTATTAAAGTTAGATGGGGGATGAGAGCGAGGAAGTTGTTCGTATTAAACTAAATCTATTTTTAAAAGCAACCCCACCTCAATAGCTGTAGCCGTTCTCTTGTATATAGCTGTGAAATGTGTGGCGCATTATTGTCATGCCCTCGCCGCGCTCACCTTACAAACTCGACGGCTGAGTGTCGCCCGAAGAGTTGGGCCCTGAAGAGAAAAAAAAAACGTTCCGTTATCTTTGCTGACTATGAAGTTATGTCTGGAAAGGTTCTTAAATAAGATACAGGCTTCCTTTAGTCAGCAGTTTTCTTCGTCCGCGTGTTCTAAACGGACTCAGTAGTGGAACTACTGTGTCTCGCGGCCTACACAGTCAAAAAATGTTGTACATTTACAAGGATATTCTTGTAACGTAACATCAGAGCATTATCAGTCAGATAATAAAAGTAAGATGTCAGAAACCTTTTAAAGTGGTTACAAATATCGTAAACAACTTTGGGAACTAGTAAAATAATGCTAATGAGCAGATTTTTCGAATTGAAACAAAATAAACCTAGGAGCCCTTCCACATTTTACAAAACATTTTGTACTTTCACAAAAAAATTTTTCGGAAACTGGTTAGCAAAAAACCTTTTTGTAAAAGTACATTTTTTTTTTACTGTGTAGTTATTTGTTGTGTATGGTGACTGACTTCGAAACAAAATTTAATGTATGTAATTTTTTGGTTAACATGTATTTGTACGGAAAGCAAAACAGTAAAAAGTCGTAATACAGGCAGGCTACGAGAAAGGGCGCGAAATACTGTATTGGCCTTATTTCAGTATTTTTCTACATACCGCATTAAGGAAGCTTTAGTGTAACAAGATGTTCCAAATAAACCAGTTTCTCTAATAAGAAGAAACAATAGGGACACAATACATCAAACATGAAAAACTGATATAAAAGAAAGACAAACAATAAATAATTCCCGTAAACAAATTTAAGGCAATGATCCTTCATTTCTACTACTTGTACGGTAACTATTTTTAAAATCCTAAATCAGAGCAAATATAAAAATAAAACACGTATACAGTTTGTTTATAAGGTTTTATTACGTCGTCTAAATTTGTTTCCTTGACAAAAAAATTACATGCGTTCGGTAAGTTTTTTAACTGACGAAAATTCGTAATTACCTTTAACTTTGTTTTTAAGTATTGAAAAACTACATAATATATAGAAAAACAAATTTAAACAATGCTGGTAAACATATTGTTTTATATACGCTCTCGTTTAGGTGTAAGATATAAAATTATCAAAGAAGTAGTGGAAATGAGTGACACGCCTAAGTTGACATCACGGCAGAACATTAAATATATACTCTATTTTGTTGGATAACCGAGCATTATGACGCAGTGGTACCGAGCGTGGTGCAGCAGTGGTAAAACTATCGACCCGCAATCGATTCGGGAGGACCCGGGTTCGATACCCGGCTCCGGCTAAACTGGTGTCGGTTTTCCACAATTTTCTGAAATCACTCCATGCGAAAGCTGGGATGGTTTCTTAGCAAAGACCATGGCCGACTCCTTCCCCCTTTTCTTCCGTGTATCTCTACCAAGGCCCTGTGCTGTTCAAGGACACGCAAAAGCGTCCAAATAAATAACACCCACTCCCTCACCTTAAATGTATTATCAGCAGACATTAAAAGTGACAAAAAAACAGACATTCTTCAGTTCTCATACATTGGTTTTGAGTGATCAACTTCATAATCATAAACTACTCCAACCACGTTGTTGTCTTCAGGCAGATGCTACAAACATGGAAGAAATCTTCTGTTGTCAGCAGTAGTAAGGTTAATTCTACTAAAGGTTAGAAAGAAAATACGTTTTCTTATGGGAGAGCTTGACACAGGGAAAATTTCTGCCACTAGTTTCGCTTCGATCGCTAAGAGACCAGATAAATACGAAGCCGTAGTAAAATTAAATTTACATAAACGTGAAAATTATATTTGTCATTTAATTTAATTTTAAAGTGAAAAGAAACCAATTTCGCGTATTAAATTATCAACTAAATGTAACTTAAAATTCAGGAAAGCTCTGTGATTGGTCAGTTTGGTGCATTAGCGATGCTAGCGCTCAAGTGGCAGAAATTTTCCCTGTGCCAAACTTATAACATTGATCTTTCTAACCTGTAGTAGAATTAACCTTAGCATTAGTTATGATGATTAAAATATAAGTGATAATAATTATTTCTAAATGAAGTGCCCGTTACAATTAATTTAGTGAATTGATATCAGTGGAGTATGTGATTTGTTTCTTATTTTAAAGTATTAGAAAATTTCATTAATTACATATTTTGAAGTGTAATGATATACAAATTGTAATACCAATTAGAATAATAAAGGATATAATATTTTAAAGCTCAAAATCCTGATGTAGTGCACCTCCCGAGCTTCGTAAAGTGGCTGCGATCTGGCAACAGCGCGCGCCATAAGCTGTGTACTGCAATCTAAGGTTGGGACGCTCTATAGTTGTACATAATTTTCTTAATTATTTAAAACAATCCTGAATCTAACTCTAATGAAGGTAAGTTGGCTTTACGATTCGGCGACAGTGAAGTCATTAAGCCCATCTCACACGATACCTAATTTATGTTATTTTCTGTGACTCACATGGGCATAGAAGTTAATATGACAGATTCGTGGCGGTGGCTGTAGCAGAAACGGTGCGTCGCTACTCGCTCATGTTAACACGATACCTATAGCGGTCACAGAAAACGTAATATCTATCTGAAAGAAAATTTACTCTTATTTTTTGTGAAAACGAACGAGAAGTACAAACGGAATCGGTGGACTACACCTTGGATGCAGAAACGAAATAAATTATGTGGTTATGGTTTTTTAGCGATGCTTCGAAACAAATAATGGTTAGTTTACTAACGTTATTGTCATGTGACGCCATTTTAAATAGAACCAGTCGTGAAATGTTATGGTCATGTGACCATCACAACGTGGCCATAGGGGTTTATGAGTATAAAGCAAGCAGAAATGCTAAACAGAAACATAGATCATGCTGTATAGTTTTTTTTTTTTTTATATTTGTGATCAATTGCGACAGTATAACGTCTTCATTTTGGAAAGCTTAACTTCAATATACTCATTGCCCCTGAAAAACAGTTGATATAGTATTTAAAAACGTGTGATTGTATTGACCTCGTGGTCTCGGAAGAGAACATCGACGGAGTGCTATTTGGCTAGCAGTACGTAGCAGTTTTAGGTAGTCAAGAAAAAGGCGTAAACACCATTATCTTACTATCACTGCTATCAGCAGCTGCTGTTCGTTATCGCAGTTCCTTCTTACGACAGTGATAAGAATATTCTGCGAGAGCATGTAACACTGAACGAACAGTTTTATGACGCAATGCATTCTGAAAATCCAAACAGCGCTAATAAAAGTCACGCAAATCGTCAACTATTTGAGTTAGGAAACTGTTGACACAAGACATTTAACGAGTTTTATTCACAATTTCGCACAATTCAATAAATTTATTAAAACACATTAAAAAAACAATTATTACTAACATCTACAGTTTTGGAGAAGTTTACACACACACACACACACACACACACACACACATATATATATATATATTTATTTATTTATTTATTTATGTATACATAACATCGAATGTAAAGTAATTAATTCTAAAAATTGCATAATAATGAACGGGATTATGAAATTCAGTATCAAAATGTTGAAGTTAATAAGTAGTACACACACGACTCGATAAATTCCAGACAATTCCTTATTTACCACATAGGAGCGTATTAATATAAAGTGTTGAAAATCCTTCACTTATGTGCAAGCACAGTTCGACGTATTGTGCCGAACACACACGTTTGTACAATATAGAGCAATTTATCCAACCACCAAACAGTATTACAAGAACATAAACATAATCGACGAGGCGCTACGAGCGACGTCGGCCGGCACATGTATTGTGATATCGCCTCTATGCGCAAGTCGTAAGCGCGCGCAGTGTTCACGCCGTGTAACGTTTTTATTCTATTGGTGGAAAGTCTGCAGCAAAGTTCAGTGCAAGTTTCTACCCTGGCTTCACATAACATCCGGTTAGTCATTTTGAAGTACGGAAGTCTGAAAAGACCGTTTTCAGCCATGTTGGAGGACTTAGAAATAATGTTTTTAATGATAATGGTGTCTTAACAATGAGATCCCGACCTTGTTTCAAGTGTTTTTTTTTCGTACGTTAGCACAATGAACACACGTGGAGTAGTTTCGTAGAAAAAAAAATCTGTTTACGAACACACTGCGACGTAATAGAAATGTGTGGTCGGCGCGCCCTTAAGGACAGGGGGTCGATTCTCGAGTTGTTACGAGATTATTTCGAATTGCCGAATTTCACTAACTAAACTTCGAAACCTTTATCTCACTGTGGCAGAATGGTATTCTTGAGTTGAAATTCCGAAGTGCGGAATCTTAGTGCGTGATCTTCTTCAGTTTCGAACTTCCGGTTACACTCCGGCGGCAGAAATCTGAGTGAAAAGAACACTGTACTTGTATGACGCACTGAATGCACCCTCTGGAGGAAAAAATCGTTTGTTCTGTGGTCGCGCGCAATATTCGCACGCGTATAAACGGAATTATAAAGAAAATATATATAATTAACAAGCAACGTGTTTTGTAATACAATATTATTGCGTACAGACAGTTACAAAGTCTTTATCAAGAGACATTTAAATCGCAAGTAATTTTATTAGAAATTCAGGACACTGCTGCCATCTTCCTTCTCTATTACGAACACAACGACGTTGCCTTTTTTTAACGAGCACGGCTGTATGCACAGCTTAAATTTGCTACGTATGTAAAAGATTGTTTTTTGTATCGCACACTTCTCGTAGGTACTGAAATTTAAGTCACCACAAAAGGAGAGATAACTAAGAGTTGGTTTATTGGTTATTTCTTGAGCGGAATTTTCTATACAAAATTTGGGTTAGTAAAATCACCGTAGGTCTACATTGTATGGAACTTCGAATAATTACGTTACAACTATTAAAAAATATTTAAATTCGTTGGTAAAATTACAAATGAGTTAAGAATATGCTACATAAAAAAAACGATAGGAAGGTGAAGTGCCTCGAACCTATTTACAGAAATACTCAGCACAGAGCATTTAGTCAAGCACCATTACCACTACGCTATAGTATCACATACTCTTCGTCTCTCATTATACATATAATACTGTTCTATGCATACACGTAACGTTAAATGCATGTTTCATGATAAAATTAAAGATTTGTTGCGATCGTGTATTATAAAATGAACAAGCAAAGTATTAACATAATTTAAAAATACGCGCGGGCACTCTGCAGTACGTTATTGCTTTATTTCGTCTGTTTGAAAGAGTGGGGTTGTAGAAATACACGGTAAAAGTGTCATGGCTGCCGTCTTCAAGGCGTTGCGGAATCGCATCTCACGACCCCAAGAGCATGTGAGATTTTTCCGCATGGAACAATTTCATTTCGAAGTTATTTTCACTCAAGAATAGCAAAATGGAATCCATTACGAAATTCCGAGAAAATTCGCAATGGAATAACCTCGCATCATTTCAAGAATTGGCTACCAGGTCAATAACATCTGTATAGGTACTGGCATGTTTGCCAGTGTTGTCAAGTTGGCATACTTATTGACTGGTTTAGTTCCTGGAATAATCGTCAGCGCTATCACAACAGTGTCATTGTTTAACACAAGTATTATTAACAAACATGTTAGGTTACAACATACAAATAGTACCAAAAACAAGATAAGAGAGATTTGTGCGAAAAATAACGAGTACACGCTGTAACCAAGCGACATGGGTGGAACCACTGAATTAGTAATTCTAAATATTCTCTTGTTTGTATGTTTGGCGTACTACTGTCATTATTTTAGTAACTAATTTTCGGCTGCGGCAACTATGGTTCTTCGTCGACAAAAGAAAGTTTTTTCTTCACATTGTTATGTTGGCACCGTAAATCATAAAATAATAAAATTATGAGTGATGTTATGTGTTGGCTTGAGGTGGAATCAATCAGTATTCTTGCAGAATTGCACAAGCTGCCCGGAATTGGTTTATAGTGTATTTGGTAAAGTATAATCTGCGAAACAGCGCTACTGAACTGGTTATGACAATTCCACCAACTACCTCAGTCAATTCAGAGCCAATAATTCGGTGTCAGTATCAGTGTGTGTGTAACGGCTGCACCCGCCATTGTAACTCGAAGTTGAGTGGAGAGATGTAGAGTTGTACTAAGCGGTGACGTTTTCAACGCTAATACAGACTGATCGGGATAAAGCAAACACTAGAAAAAAAAAACCTGCTCAAGTTCTATTTTCAGCCAATTATAGCTTTCCGCGCGTAACGGCTGACGACGGGAAATATCTATCCTCTCTCGACACGTCACTAGATGTCCGCGCGTGTAAAATAAATTGTGCAGTCGGTAGGAGGAACCTATATAGTTGGGGGGGGGGAGTTTTTTATTATTATTATTGATATAAAAAACAAATATGTCGATTTCAGTTTTTTTATTTCAGTACTGTTGTATTTTAATTAGGAAATGCACGGAGCTATATTTGGTAACTCGCTGCCAACTGTACAACACGTAAGACAACTATTGTCAATGTTGTATTACATTCAATGATGGCTAGTGATATTTATCGAAGGTTCCATTTTTAGTGCTCACTTTATCCGGAAAGGATTATAATAACGAAATGATGTGTAGAGCAACGCAGGAATGCAAGAGGGAGGGGAAGTGGAACAACCAATGGAAACGTCCGCTACGATTCCTAAAAGTGAAGATTAGTTTTCGGAACTCGAACCCGGACGGCCGTGTGGTCTGGCCACTACACCGTGGGCCCCATGGCAACATTCGAAGATATTTAAAAGGTCTTCGCTAATCTGCCACCTCCACGCCTCGCTCCAATTACTGAAATGAGGAATGAACTGTATCTTCCGGGCACGCCTAGCTGGGTACATAACGTGTAACGAGAGCCCATCGTTCCTGCAGCGACATGAATAGAAGTATCTCGAGTGCCAAGTCAATAAAAGCGAGGTCATGGTATTTCCTCAATCATCTTTTAAAAATCCTTACTTCAATATTCCCGTGCTGCTAATCTTCCCTTAAAACCTAACTGAAACTTGACGTACGTACAAAATGTTCGGAAACCCACCCTAAATACAGGATCTCCCATGAGTATGGTCGCATAGAAACAATCCGGTCTCAGGGAAAGTTAAAACAGGAAATAGGCGAGTGTAATGAAATGTTATTGTGAATAACAACATTACTGTTGCATGCCACTCCATCCCGCTGGTCATGTTCAATCGTGTATAAAGCAATTTGAACCATCGCATACGCATGTGCAAAGCACATCGCGGCCATGAATTTGAACTTTTTCTGTCGTAATGACACATGGAAGTGTCGTACGCCAACACACTATATCACTATTAAATCATTCCATGTTTCACCAATTCCTGTGCGGCCGGACTTATGGGACAACCTTTACTTCAGGAGGCGAATCCTTACAGGATAGCTCAACTCGTTATAGAAATATCCACTCTTGTGACTTAAGTATGTATTTTTGCAACATATCATACACTGCTTTGAATAAAACCCGTTCAGTGTTATCAATATAACATCCGAAAAAAAAGCGTTAAAATCGTCCGCCAATATACAAAACCACAGGAGACAGTATGCCCTACGCCTATGACACAACAAAAATGTGTTCTTGGTGCAAGCGTCCAGAACATGCTGTTTCCTTTTTAAATCCACATAAAGCTGTTAACGGCGACACGCAATTGCCTTGAATTAGGCAATACTTCATACACGCGTAGGTAAACTAGTCGACTAGATCACTAGTGCTGAGAAACGGAATGCGACCGATACTACCCACACTTCAGGCATCGGGAATTTACACGTCGCTTCTAAAATGAAAACCTCTGCATGAATTTGTAAAGAGAACGCTAGGTTATGGACACTTGGACATGATTTTTTTCCTTTATAGAAACAGCAGAGTTTTCAAGGGTACACAGACATAAAATATTTTCGAGAAAATCTTTAGTCCTGTCAACTATTTTTTTTTGTGACGAACTGTTACCGGATCACCACATGGTACGACTGGCAGAAAAGGAAGGCATGCAATCCTAGTTTGCGTTGACGTCGACGCAGGATTGGCCTATACGAGCATAGATCAATGTGAAATCAGTTGTCCGGTAACCGTAGTGGCAGATAGACATAAGTCGTGTTGAGCAGCATTCGTACAACAAAACAGCCGTCCTTTATGAGAGGACTGCCACATAATGTCGCAGCAGATGTTGGGAATAATGCCGTTTATAGAGTTTCCAAGCAAGGATCGGTGACCAACAACGCGCGGGAAGACCTCGCAGCACGAACCAATGTGGGACATGTAGTAATTGAGCTCCTACCAGAGGACAAGATGCTGCTGCTGGAGTCACACATCGCAAGTGACATCGAGGAACGCATCCACAGGATCTCACGGGACGATCTGCCGCTGCACAAAACAACATCGAAGTGGGTACCATATGCACTGACTAAGATTCAAAAGTGGGTGAAATATGCAACACACTCCGACCATCTAGCACGACGGCAAAAGGACAAGGAGACGACTTCCTTTCAAGAATTATCGCAATCGATGAAATTTGCGCAAGGCACACGGACCAGAACTCAAGCGTCAATCTGCAAAATGGCGGTACGCCGGAGCAGCAATTACCTCAGAATCCTTCCCCCGAGAAATGTTATTGTCTCTTATGACGCGAGGGACGTCACTGAGCGTGGACTTACAATAACAGCAAATTACTACAGTAACTTCCTGCTGAGGGAAGAAAAGAATTGTATTACTCACCACGCTCACCAGACTTCATACGTAAGATAAAAGAACCATTACGTGGTAGGCGGTGAAGACATCGCAAATGCTGTACACTAACAGATGACCAGATTCCTGCATTGGAGGAAAATGGTTGCGTCTCAGACACTGTTGGCTACGTGCTGTGAACGTTGAAGGGGACTTTGTGATACACATTAATAGGCTTTATTGAAAAAAAAATTCAAAACACACATTTGAAGGTTGAACAATATATCTGCTCCATTCAGGATTTCTAAAAAATAATATTCGCAAAAACGACTTAAACAGGAACCCGTTTCCTTGTGTGCTGATCGTGAAACGTCAGGACAAGACGACAGTTGAAGAATGAAAACAACCAACAGAAAACAAGAAAACAGCACAGGAATACCACACATTCAAGATTGTGTCGTCGCAGTATATTGTTTAAAGTGTTAAAACAGGGAATACTGAAAGAAAGCAACTTGGAAAGCGTTAAATACCGATATCATGTGTGCTTGTAAGAACAACGTGATATGATGATCGAATACACAGGCCGGAGTATCTCAGCGCCAAGTTTTCTACGCACGAAAACAGGTTGCAACCTGAAGAGGTAATCGAACCAGGATACTCTGCGTAGCAATTACGAAGGCCAGGCTTCGACAGTTCTCTTCCTAGTACTGCGGCCGTGAACATGACTTCGAGAAACATATTATTGATTGCAAACGAAGCTTTATTTCATGTAACTGTCAATATCCAGCTTTTGCAACTGAAACAAGCTTAGCAGTAATTGGTGGAGACAAGAAGATTTAGGTCGCGTACACACTTCGACGTAAGCGGTTCGTGAGCTGCTCGCAACATGTTCGCCGTAAACTTAGCTTCAACGAACCTCCAGCGATCCACTGGACAGCCGAACCAACGTAGAGCCTACAACGAGCGGAAGATAGTCTGCTGATAGCAAGGAAGGTTCGCGAACACTGTCTAAACACACGAACTTGCGCCGAACGTATCCAGACTGGCGCTGCGAATCTCTCTGTGGTCGTCAAAAAACCGACTTCCTTCGCGCGAGCGGCTCGCGAACTGTTCGAAGGGCGCTCGGATTACGCTCGGGACAGCGTACAAACTGGCGAACATGCTGCTCACGAGCGGTTCGTGAACCGCTCGGCTCGCAAGTATGTACGCGGCCTTAGACAACCACGCCAGCACCTCCAGAGCGGCAACCATGAGAGGGAAAAAAAAAGGAGGTTGTTGATTTTAGTTACATAACGTTAGTGTACGAAGTTTGCTTGTTGCAAAATACTTGCAGCCAATTTAGTACGATAAGTAAAATTAGGCTAAATAAAAAAATTCCAAATTCGCCAAATTCTCTCTAAAGCTACAAGAAACACATCCGCGACTTTTCGCAAGAAAAACCAAGTATGAATTAAAAATTAAGGACAGTCCTTTTAACGTTTATTGTAGCTTCTTAGATATGCTGAGTTTAAGTGTGTGAGACACAATAAAATGAGCACTACGGGCGCCGCTCACCGGCAGATGTGTGCAGTTATCACCTCTACTCGCTAGTCTCTCAACCAGCATGCAGTGGTTTACGTTAAGTACTTTTCCTACTGGACTTCAGGAGACAACATTAATTTGTTTGTGAGAAGTATGGTTTTAAGTCCAGTGCATGTTTCCAAATTCGTGTTTTTTCAAATTAGGTTGATTTATTTCCCCGATAAGGCAGTCACAAAAAGCCAAGTTTAACAGTTTTGAAGGATTTAAATATCATGCTTCTAACAAGCGTACTGTTTTTAGCCTTATAGCGACATAGAAGTGTAACTTTTCGTAGACATACGACTGTAATGCAAGTTATCTAGTTTCGTCGAAAAAGGTTTAATCGCAACTAATTGCAGCACATTCCACACGTTCAAAGAAGGCTAGACAACGTAACAAAAAGATTTTTAAAAATGTTTAATAAACAGTAATGCTGGTTATGAATGTAATTTACGTCTAAAAATTTACAACAAAAAACTACTATTTTTAATACCCACAGAAGATAACAGGTGAACCAACAACCTACAAATTACTACACTACACAATCACTTCGTTCTTAATTCTTAGTAAAATTATTAGTTAAAAAGCAACTATAGGTGGTTCACTTTAAAGTGATCCAACTATAGGTGGTTCACTTTAAAGTGAGTGTTTCCCAATCCTAAAATTAAAAAAAAAAAAAAAAAAAAATCATTTATTGGGTCTACAGAAGTAAAGATTCGATAGTTGTAAAATGCTTACACTAGTTTTTAGCTACACGAATGTTTCCGTATTTAAAATAGTAAAGATGGAAGAATAATGGCTCACAGAAAATTGCACGCAGTGGTTAGTTTTTCCTGAACAACCTATACTAAGACAGCTCAATCACAAAACCACTAACTTCAACTCTTCATGCAACGCAACACACTTCACCATACGTTAGTTGGGGTGATCATGAACACTCGGTCATTTGTGAATAAATTATTTTAACTACTTTACATTATGAAACTAAACGGCAGATATTTCATAACGTAGACTCAAACGTAGTCCACTGTAACAACAAAACGTAAACAAATGAAGTCACCAGTTACGCCGGACTTGCACTTGTATTCATAAAAATTTAACAAACCCATGAACTATTATAGTACTGTATATATAGTAGGTGATTCAGGACGAATTGTGATTTTTTTCCCGTGGTGACAGCTTATGAAAAAAAAATCGAAAATGTATTTTTACGTTTTCCGTTAAAGCAAATTATACTGGGAGTAGGCCTAACGCTACCCAGAAAATCGACTTCAATATATTTCTATTTTTTATAGACAAATATAAAAAAATTGTTCTTTCTAGGTTTTGGCAAGATTCCAAGTGTTGTTAATTATTATAAAGCGGTATTTTACTTTATTTTTAAAGAAATTACATTTGATAGTGGATGTTCTGGGTAGCATTACTGCTACTATAATTCTTATAATCAGAAAACTGAATAAAAATTTTCAACTTAAATGTTTTCATAAAACATCACAACTCAAAACCACCACACTCCGTACCAACTCAACCTATATAACTTCAACATCACCACACTCCGTCCCAACTGAACTTGTATAACTGCAAAGTCACCACACTCTGTCCCAACTCAACTTGTATAACTGCAAAGTCTACACACACCGTCCCAACTCAACTTGTATAACTGCAAAATCACCATACTCCGTCCGAACTCAACCTGTATAACTGCAAAATCACCACACTCCGTCCCATCTCAACCTGTATAACTGCAAAATCACCACACTCCGTCCGAACTGAACTTGTATAACTGCAAAGTCACCACACTCTGTCCCAACTCAACTTGTATAACTGCAAAGTCTACACACACCGTCCCAACTCAACTTGTATAACTGCAAAGTCACCACACTCCGCCCCATCTCAACCTGTATAACTGCCAAATCACCATACTCCGTCCGAACTCAACCTGTATAACTGCAAAATCACCACACTCCGTCCCATCTCAACCTGTATAACTGCAAAATCACCATACTCCGTCCGAACTCAACCTGTATAACTGCAAAATCACCACACTCCGTCCGAACTCAACCTGTACAACTGCAAAATCACCACACTCCGCCCCATCTCAACCTGTATAACTGCAAAATCACCACACTCCGTCCGAACTCAACCTGTATAACTGCAAAATCACCACACTCCGCCCCATCTCAACCTGTATAACTGCAAAATCACCACACTCCGCCCCATCTCAACCTGTATAACTGCAAAATCACCACACTCCGCCCCATCTCAACCTGTATAACTGCAAAATCACCACACTCCGCCCCATCTCAACCTGTATAACTGCAAAATCACCATACTCCGTCCGAACTCAACCTGTATAACTGCAAAATCACCACACTCCGTCCCAACTCAACTTGTAAACGAACACGTAGGTTCTCTCGTAAACAACTCGCCCAACACTTGTCAGTTCACGAACAAACTTAGTGTTACTGGCAGTTACTTGTGAGTCTGATATTTTTTCAAGTACTATCGTGGAGACAAAAACACGAGCGGACGATAAAATAACGACTCTTCGTGTGGCAATCATTGCTGCCTGCGATGTGCAGAGCATCAACAAAGCATGCACTCTTGAAGATCTTGTCTACAATAATAATTTAATAATATTATACATTGTGACCTCGAACGTTAACTTTTAAATACGATACACACTATGCATTGTAATTGTAGCTTCGGGTGAATTGTTATGTTAAAAGGTGGCAGAAAACTTCCAAATATCTTATAGGAAATAAGTAACTAGTGTTTTAAAAGTGCTCAGTGCTTACTTTATCCCGAACCAACAGAACGAACAATTAAAAGGAAATTACTTCGATCGAAAACAGATGTACAAGTTTATAAAAACAAACACACATTAGTGTTTACAACTATGCAATTATTATAGGCCTTATTCACCTTTGCAATAATGGACACTAACTCCATTACTGCATAATATTTTCCCTAATTCAAAGATAACTGAAGCTATGAATATAGATAGAACAAACCGCAGTGGTAACGCAGATACTAGGACCCGAACTTTGTTTCTCTGCTTTGTATAGTTATGAAATATTTTGTATAATTTTAAGATCTCAGTTGTATCATCTAATATGGAAAGTGTGTACAAAAATACAGTGAAAACCCTTAAATTAGTTTAGTTTCATTCTGAACAAGGTCTTGACAACCCCCTCCTGACCTTTCCAAACAAAACAAAAAAAAACTGCAATGAAAAAATGGTGTGGATTTACTATAAAGTTGATCACACTTTAACGTTTCTTAAATAATTATTACTAATTAAGCATAAATTACATTTATTTGAGAGCAAATACCCAAAATATTAAACAGTGCGGCAAAACGTACCTCGGTCCTCACAGTCAATGTTTGGCACAGGATGTAGAACAAAGCTTAAAACCTTTAAACGGTGTTTTACTCAAAACAACTGGCATATAGCTAGTTGATGGATAAACACTGTCTACACAGAATCACATACACGCTCGCCTGTGGTCATATTATCATCATACAATAATGCATGTTTTGCACGCTGATAAACATCCCGCACCGAGCGAGCTAGCGCAACAATAACACGTTGGACTCACATTCAGGACGACTCGGGTTCGACTCCCGGCTACATCTATTCTGACTTCCGTTTTCCATGGCCTCCCGAAAACGCTCCAGGCAAATGCTGGGAAGTTTCCTTAACAAATTTCATTATCCATCGATTTCCCTCCCAGTTCCTGTCCTTGTGTACAGGTGTGTGTGACTCTGATGTCCTCGCTGTCGACGTGACGTGAAGTCCTCGCTGTCGACGTGACGTGAAGTCCTCGCTGTCGACGTGACGTGAAGTCCAATAGAAAAATCAACTATATGCATAACATACGTAGATTTACAGAAGAATGATAATGAAGTTCGACATTCAAGGATGTACTCCCGACGACAGTGCTATTTCGCCATCATAGTGTTCAGATATTTATTTAACAAGGTATTTCAGACTTGCAAAGACATTTCCACATATTGCACATGATCTATTAACATGTCAAATCCCAGTTGGTTCGCAGGGGTTTTCCATGCATCTAGAACAATCACCCCGAAACTCATACAATTTTTACAAGTTAAATTGTTATAAAGCATGGTTTTAATAAGGTTTAAAAATCAATTAAGGAAAAGCGATTTTTATTTTTTTCCTGCAATTTATTAATTTTTAAGAGTTTGGTAATTCTGTTAAATTTATATGGAAGTTTGTTACCCTGACATCACCACCAGTGCCTTTACGTACGTACGCAAATTTACCTGCAGTTAAAACACGTAAGAAAAATTAGGCACTTTCCAACTTTGTGACTTTGAAACTACTCCGGTGCTGTAATGAATGGCTCATCTGATCTGCTCACAATATTTGTTTGGGTTCCTACCAAGATGATGGATTATCGTGGAAATGGAAGTAAATTGGGGTTAACGACAGAAAGGGAGAATGAAAGAATTCCTGTGCCCCATTTTCCCTTCCCGTCCCCAGACAACAAATTCAATTAGAACACTCCTAATATGCAAATTATTAAGTTATTTAGTTAGACACACAAGAATATTTAGAGAGAAAAAAATTTAAAAAAAAACTTATGAAACAAAAATAAACGTCTACTATCACGATGAAAGCTGGTTTTCTCATAATCCATAGTCATTACCCTGCAATTCAAACAAAATTGTATCCATATTTATTTCGAAGAAACTGAACCACAATATTATTGTCTCAGGCGTTTTATTGCTCTCTGTGTCTGCACAAAGTTGATCACACACGCACAACGTTTATCTCAGGGTAGTGAAGTACATAACCACAGTACAATTAGTACTGGGCATTTCTATCTACCACAGTTAATGTTGCAAAGTAAACAGCGTACACGAACTAGTGAACTGCCCGACTAATAGTTTCGGCATTAATTACAGTACGCTTCTCAACCCTGAAAACTAACCACACTCAGGATATTACATTAACAATTGTCAATTGGCTACTGCAATTTTATCAAGCGTTCATTTCCAAATATTTTTTTTAATACCATGTTCTGCTTACAATTTCATATGTTTTAAAAATTCAACAGTGAAGTACTGCATAAAGCATATGTGATTGACACCATCCCACTACATCAAATTAACACAAACTTCTGCCACGAAAGATTAGCCCAGACTCTCTTACCCGGTTTGTTATTATTATTATTATTATTATTATTATTATTATTATTATTATTATTATTATTATTTCCTCAGCCGAAACACACATGTGCAACGTAGCGGTGAACGACAAATGTTACATTAATTAAGCATTTATTTTTTACATTACATTAAATACATCTTATAATAATCACATATAAAGAGCAATACAGTTCACATGATGATTTAGAAGTGGAGACAACTTTCGAAGGATACTATTGGAACAACATGCACGTTAAGTTTTTGTTATGCAAACATATTACTAATAAATTATATAAAACGATAAACGCCCAGATAATTGTTGCGATAACTTTGTGTATCATTGCCACATATCTGAACATCTGAGCTTGTTCCGTATGCTGGTTTGTCAAGGTTAATCTAGACAGTTTTAGAATTGACAGGTTCTTGTTTAACGGAATGATCAAGTGACCTAATTTTAGTACCGAAAATATACTGAAAGTTTTAAATCAAACAACCTAATCAACTACTTTAGGGACTGCAAATCAGAACACGACCAAAGATAATCTAAATTTTTGGCAAGTAAGACTGAACGAACTTTATTTAATATTTTGGCATTTATTTTAGATACGCAAATTTCTCGAGAACAAAAAGATAGAATCGTGGAACCCATTTGACGTTTTAATGCAGGCCGCGGACTTGACAAGCCAACACGGCAGGGGTATACAGAATCGCAGAGCCGCTGCGACCCAACAGTTGGTCATATAAAACTACCTGAATAATATTGTTTAAAGCATGTGTATCCGAAGCCCTGTGAAAAATACAAAGCTTTGATGCTGAAATTCATTCGGATCATGCTGAAAGTCCAAGCGTGTATATGTAAATAAGGAAACACAAAAGCGAAAAATTTGTAAAATAAAGTTTCGTTACGGAAAACCTCATTTTTACACATCATTAAATCTCTTTCTCGTGTGTTTGTTTGTCTGTTTGGCGACAATGAGCTAGAGACTTGAAACTTTATAAACATAGGCCTAGTTCAGAAGTGCACGACAATGCAACACGTAGACAGAAAATGTTTTAAAAATATTATTTTATAAAATAATTTTAAAAATATATTTTTGAAGTACCGCGTTTTAGAACACATGATTGCAAAATTTAACACACACGCGAGATTAAAAAGCAGAAAATAATCTTAAATAAAAATACTATATGCCACGTTTTTAAACTGAATAAAAATTAAAATAATTTCTCCTATGAAAATACTTGTGAGATTCAAAAAGAATAAACACGAGGGCAAGTAATAGGTAACTGATACATGAATAGTGAACCCACTAAATGTATTGCACTGCGAATGAAACTGTTGAGCTAGTTTTCTTGAGAGCTACTCTAAACGCTACTTACTATATCTATTGCATGCTCCCCACTTGTTCCGTTTTAAATCTTACTAGAATTTTCATAGGATAATTTTTTCTTTTTTAATCTTTTGACTGTTTTAAAATCATGGTATATTAAAATTTAAGTTTTATTTAATTTTATTTCGATTAAATTTTCGTGCGAATGCAAGACTAGGCCATGCTCATTTGCTTTTATAGGTTTTGCGATAAATATTTTTTTAAACTTAAACGAAAGCAGCTATCACAAACATAATGGACAATATAGTTAAAATATTTTTTTTTTCGGTGGTAGTGAATTTTTACAAGACAAGAAATTATATGGTTATCGACTAATAAGTCAATTAACAAAAATGTCGTTGGTTGCACACTGTCTTGAAAAATTTTGCCTACACGGTGAAAACAATTTTAAAAGAAACTGCAGAACAGGCTTCAGGAATAATGAACGCGAAAACAGCAGAAATAGGGGTGCATGGTATTACTTATATATAGTAAGCAGGGGTGACATTGGACACGTGGGGTGACTTTGGACACGTGGGGTGACTTTGGACACGTGGGGTGACTTTGGACACGTGGTGACTTTGGACACGTGGGGTGATATTGGACACATGGGGTGATATTGGACACGTGGGGTGATATTGGACACGTGGGGTGATATTGGACACGTGGAGTGACTTTGGACACACTTTTATATTATTTTCATTTTCCATAATTGTCAACTGTGAGTAAATATTAACTAAAATCCACGTTAATATTTATTACTTGAAAATCATCTCAAGTAAATTTCTTTATTCGGGGCTACAATATATGCGAAGAATAACTTACTGTAATGCCATAAAGTCACCCCCGATGACGGTATACATAGGCTACATATAATATACAAAACACTATGACTACCAGAGCAGAAAAGTAGAGTATTTGACCTTCATTCGCCTCCACACAGGAAGTAAGGAGTAAACAGGGAGCATTGTGCGGTCGTGTGTTTGCTCAACAGAAAAATAAACGGCCGGTCCTCGCAGTGGAATAAATCGTGCGCGCTCAGGAGACTTCCGATGTCGGCGTGTTTTCCCCGAAGACGGCGGGCGGCTTGTCCCTCTAGGGAGAGGGAGGCCTGACGTCAAGAGCCCCCCACCCCCCTCCCCGTTTACAACCCAAGAACATTACTTCCCCTTTACTTGGTGACGTGCGATGTGGTATTGAGAGCGTCCAGAGAATATTCGCCACCGCCTTGAGGCGAACCAACCAAGTTTCCTCGGAACAATCCAGCATCACACGAACCTGCAATATTCTTGTTAAATCATCAATACAGTTTGAGTCAGGACACAGTGGGGCAGCATTACGTGCTGATAGTTCAACACTTTTACGAGTTTTCAAATTGTTTGCAAAGAAAATTTTAAGCGTGCAATGAAACCCTTACAGCCGAATAAAATATATCACATATTTTTATTCCAAAACAAAAACCTACATGAGCTTTCATTGTTTAAACACTATTGCATAATACTGAATGATTTTTCGTAATTTATAATCACAATATTTAAATTTTGGAGTGGCTTTTTTATGGTAGCGTCACGCTCGCTAAACTAAATTTACGGACAACTTTAAAACATACGTCCGACTTAATTTTTCATAGGTTATCCCAAGCTAAATTTAATAATTTCCTCAAATCACACACATATCATTTCAAATATATTCACAATGTTTCCCGTAAGTGAACAGCAAGGAAGCTAAGGCTCTTCAAAAATCATATTTTACTACTATTTTAGTTACAACAAAAAAATATTTGAGATTAGCCACCAAACCATCGACTAATGTGGTTCGTACGATTATCTAGCACATTTAAATACGTAACTGAGTAGTAGACACAGACAATCGTTTTTATTAGAAAAACTGACGCTGTTCCCTTAATCAGTAAAAATATTTTTTAACACGAATATGTAAACGATTTGCTCAAACTGACGAACGACGAAGCTTGTCTAAAGAAAAATATTGCCGGAACAATCACAAGCAAGTAGTTTTCGAAAAATCTTCCCGCATAAAAAGTAATGAGGAGAAACACAAAACCAGTTAATACGGCATGTTAATACCACAATCTAGAGGCATCTTATTTCCCATCATAATTAACAAAATGCTGCATATCATTTAATCTGACTTTTACATAATTGAAAAACCTAAAGGGGTTTGTCGGTCGGATTCACACTCTAAACGCGAGAGGGCTGAATATGGACGTGTATCTATATATGTGTATACGGGTTGATACATACAGGCGACTTATAGCCTGAAGGTGTTATTAAGGGAGATTTGGGAATGTTTTTGTGTAACGTAAATAAGAAATTACGTGATACCGTGGACCAATTTTTTGTATAACGTTTATGTGAACGAAGCTGTTACACAGGTTGCATAGCGACAGGCGTTATTAATGAACGTTTGGAAACATGAATTCCGACAAGAACCAATGCCCTACGAGTGTCACACAAAAGCGACCTTTTTTTGTTTCTGTCAACCTTTTATTTCTTATTTTATCAAACATGTTGATTAAAATTCACGGTTACTACTTATCGAGCAAATACAATGATGCGTCTACCATTTTATTAATGTTATAAGGATGATTTTACAAAATGAAAACAAACCCTCTGTCAACAACTTCGTTCACATAAACTTTATGGGCCTTATTCATAGTCGTGAGATAGTTCCGAGATGATCCTGAGATCATTAGTCCGACGATAATCCCGCACTAGTCCGGGTCAAAAACGACTCTGAATAAGCCCCTTAATATGCGGTTTGGGATAAAGAAAGAACTAAAACAAGCCCTGCTAAAGTTCTATTTTCAGCCAATTTGTATCATTCTACCGACGGGAAATGTCCAACCCCTCTGGACACGTCACATTATGTTTGCGCGTGTAAGATCAATTGTGAAATCGGTAAGGTACCTATATAGTTTGATAAAAAAAAGTTAAATATTTAAATACAATACAATTCTGCACATTTCGGTTGACTTTGTTTCAGTATTGTTGTATTTAAATAGGTAAATACAAGGATAAAATGTATTGCGCAGTTAGCTGCCAACCATACAATCAGGATGGTAACTATTATTAATGTTGAATTATATGCAGTAATGGTTACAGATATATTCAGATGTTAAATTTTTACTGCGCATTATATTCCGAACGACCTATACGAAAAATTCGTTCTTAGCATCACGTAGTTCTTACTACGCACACAAAAGCATTCCCAAACCTCGTACTTTGAGGGTGCGTACCTCCCTTAGTTATAACTTTTTTAGACAATAACAATTCTATATGTTTTCGTCATATTTTGTTGTAATGAATCGCGTCCCAAAAGATGTCTGTCAAATTACGAATTATCCTGTACATACACCTCATGTCATATACATTATTTATATGTCATACATCTCATATATCATACATCATACATTAGATGTGTACGTGTGTGTGTGTATCCGTCTATATAAATATATATTTTTTAAACTAACATATAACTTACAATATATATTACATTTTATATACTATATGATATAATATACACAATATAATTATATAGTTTCATATTATATATAATACATATCTAATACATCAGACAGTTAAAACGTTAATGAAAATCTAGATCAAACATCCACGAAAACTTCTTATTTAATTTATATCTCAAATAGCTGTCTGGCAGTTTAAGTAAAAAATCAAATTGTTTCAGTTCGTGCTAATTAAGTAATAAAAGAGCGTTCTGAATTCACAAGCTAAACTTAATCACATTATTTCTGTGGCCTTCGTTCGAATGAAATGCGAAAGGAACACGACGCATAAGCTCAAAACAATAAAACATTTTTCTTGGATGCATGGGAATTATTCCAGTACAACAGTATGGGCACACGCGCATTGATACAGCGCTGTTTATCCGAACAAACAAACAAATAAATAAGCAAATAAAGTACACTGTGCGAACTGTCGGGCTCGGCGAATAATTGATTTAGTTGACAGATGAACGTCAACGCTAAACAAGAGGCAGACGAATATATGATGCGCATAAAATATATACGGCGCAAGAAAAATTCCAATATACAAAACAGTAAAAATGTATACAGGTATTATACTTAATTGGAGACATATAAACAGGGGACCACTGATAAAAACATTAAATGGGAAACGCAATAAATATTATAAAACGCTACTAACTGTTCAAACAAAAATTTTTTACAACGTAAAGTAACCGCCGGATCCATTGCCTATTAAGTTGAATTATATCTGGGAGACAAACCGATACTACCAACACGCTAAAGGTTTATGCCGACATTACGAAATAAATAAACAATGAAAATATTACCAAAGCGGACCATTACATTGAATACCTGATACAACAGTTCTTAGTACTACCACAGAGCACCTTTCACAGCATTCATTTACACTTGTAATATTTTTAAGGCCATGATCTTTCATTTACATAACAATTGCAAATAACTTGAGTGTTTTTTTTTTTTTTAACAAAATGCTTTGAAAAAATTAGAGACTGTGTACTGTCGTACAGTACACAATTTAGCCAGAGCGATTTTTTTTTTTTTTAAATAATGTACCATTCACCAACAAAAAATATTTTGCTTCATTTTGGCTTATTTTCACAACAAAACATGTGCTATTTCAGGGGCAAATATTTTAAAATCCGTTTTGTGTATCGCAACAAAAAAATTCAGATACACACGATGATACTTATATACGTGTTAAAACTGCCAGAATGATTTTTTGATACGTGTATCAATTTGCGTTAAAATTTTTTTTCGAAACCACTGCAAAACTAACGGTTACACCTAGTATCGTATACAGAAAAAAAAACGTAGGCCTACATTTTTTACTTTCGAGACCTAAAACAGATTTTTTTATTTTTATATATTCACGGTTAATTACTTAATCAATAGGACGCCCCACAAGTAGGGACAGGAAAATTACGCGAATTCAATGACCTGCATGTTTGAATAAACTATCCTATGTATACTCAAGTCCCGACCATTTGTCAACTAGCTGCTACTCAGTGCAACAACGGACAATAAACGAATAGACGAGGCTTTAGTATGCATAGAACAATGGATTCTAGCCTACAGGTCATTGAATTCATGAAATTTTCCTGTCCCTACTAACAAGTTGGGTGTAAGGGTAACTGGACGTTACGTCTCGTCGACAACGAGGTCATTATATACGGTGACACAACTTGGTACAACGACAGCAGCTGGGAGAGAAGTCGGCTATGGCCTTCGAGTTTCTCGGCTTTCGAGAGAGCTATTTTTTAAAATCCATACGAGAGTCGATATCGTAAAATTGCTTCGTAACTTTGTTGCAAATTGGTTTTACTATGCGATGAAATTTTTCGAGATAAACTGTATGATGAGTATAGCTAATTTATCAATTAAAATGAAATTTCGTTAATTAACTAATAAGCAACTATTTTGCAGTCTCGACAAAATTAGAGCATGCAGTTTAAATCAGTCATAACAAAGTTACGAAGCGATTTTACAATATCGGCTCCCATTTATGTTTTAAAAAATAATTGTCGTTAAATGCGAAGAAACTCGGGCCCATGCCCTTAAGGAACTATCCCAGCATTCGCCTGGAGTGAATTCGGGAAACCATAGAAATCAGGACGGCCGGAGCCGGGGATTGAACCCGGGTCCCTCCGAATGCGAGTCCAACGTCCAAACTATACTAAATTCTGTATCATAGAGTACATGAGAAACACAGGGCGTGTTATGAATACACTTCCAACAGTGTTGTTATACGTGTAAATAACACTGAGACCATGTCACGCAACTTCAGGACCTACCAGTATATTTAGTAGACTATACACGTGCCATTGACAAATAAAACTAACACCGACGTACGGCTGCCACTATTCGACCAAACATTACAAGGAAAATAATCATAGGTACGTGGGGCAGCTATTGGAGCGTCCCAACCTTAGATTACAGTACAGCGTTTATGGCGCGCGCTGTTGCCATATCGCTGCCGCGTTAGTAAGTTCTCGAAATGTACTACGTCATTATTTTCAGTACCAGGGTACTATAATTTACATTTGTGGTATTAATATCATTGTAATTTGTATAAGATTAAGCTTCAAAATATGTATCTAATCACATTTTTATGCTACTTTAAAATACGAAACAGTTCAACGTATTCTACTGATATGAATTCATTATATTAGTAGTAATAGGCCGTTCGTAAACAACTATCACATACGCTACATATTAATCATTATAGCTACTGCCGATAAAACACGAGATTTCGTCCGAAGGATTAGCGTGTCTTAAGACAAGAATGTGGTTGGGGTAATGTTTATGAAATCGATGATGGAAAACCAGGTGTGTAAAAACTGTAAAATCTGGTTGCTTTTGTCATTATTAACTTTTTGCTAAAATTACATTGAAAGTGGAAGTTTTATAAGACAAAATAGTACAAACGTTTCGCCGTGATGGTAACTTAAGGTACGACCCTTCATTTCCACTACTTTTGTGGCACTTATTTGTCAAGCTGAAACGAAACAGATATGAGAAATTTGTCAGTTTTGTTTAAATTACTTTAACTATGATTATATTGTTCATACCATGCAAACAAACTGAGCGACAGATTTTTTTTTATTTGCTCTAGTTTAGGTTTTCAATTTATTGATTTATTTCAGCCTGCTCACCACAGTTGACTACACATTAACGTCACATAAAATTTCTCACATTTGTTAAAAGAATAAAAACTCTTTTTTGCATGAACAGATTATCCCAGAATATGTAATATATTAAGTAAGTCTCAAAGAATTATAGATCATTTTCGTGTCCTCTTTATTTAAAACCGTTTTTAAATTTGTAACAACGAAACGTTCTCATGCCAATTTTTTACGTATAATATTTATATGTTCTATCTAGTTTAACTTGAACTGATGTAACCGCCCAGAAATTCTGTATTATATGTTCTAGCGTATGCATGTGTAGCCTATAGTGTACGTTACTACTTAATTAAAGCAAATTATTACCTATATTGGTCATTAGAATGAAATTTATATAATATGTTTTAAATAAATTTAATATTAAAGCATTTCAATAAACGAAAATAATGTTGCGTGCCATGTTCCTGGAGGCCAGTGGTCGGCGGCTGTTTCGTAACACCCTGAGGGCTGGCCGATGACTCAAAGCCCGGGTGGCTCATAGTGGGAAACCCGCCTAACCTACGTCATAGATACCTGTCCCAACTGCGTCTTAACCCTTCGAGGGTGGCGGACGTGACTACTAGCACATCCGAAACATGATGAAATA
>PNEQ01031163.1:0-42031 GCA_003012365.1 Medauroidea extradentata
TGAAACAAGTTGTCGTGTAATAAGCATAACCTTTTCCCTTAACACACTTTTTACTTATATCATGACATCTCATATTGGAACTCGTACCAAAAGCCTTGTTGCATTGTCCGCTCTTGTATTTTGATGTTGTTGCATTGTTTACGGAATTGTCCACGGTGTTCGCATGTTGATCAGAAGTTATTGTTGTAGTAAACATTTCATCATCGTCATTTTCAGCAGCACCATTTACAAGTCTATGTCTTTTCTGTGGTGATGGTAAAAATGATTTTGAAAGGGGAACAGGTCCTGTGCAGATTTTCTGGTGCTTGTTTAGATTGTCAACACGTGCAAACAAATTATTGCAGCTATCGCATCTGTAAGCTTTACGACTAGGATTCATTTTACATTTGTGGGCTGCATGTCTGTTTGTATTACGAGCATATGAAAATGTTTTGTTTAATTAGCTACATGAACGTCTGTATGATGTGGATGTCAATTCTGATGTCTTCGGCTCTGTTGTGGAATCAGTTTTCACTTCTGTAGGCTCCATTTTGCAACTTGATGATCGAAACTTCCGCAAATACCGATTCACAGGTATAGGAACAAGTTCTTTACACGATGCACGATGTCCCTTCATAAGATCTTGTCTTGTTATTTTCATACGGCACGTATCACAACGCAGCTGCTTGCGAGACAGGTTTTTCACACATATCCACTTTTCATGTCTTCTCGCATTATGCGATTTATTAAATGTTTTGTTGCAAAAATCACAGCTGTTCTTCTTCGTTGCTGGAAAAAGGTTTTTCGTAAGCGTACACTGAGCAGTGACTGGTAGTTCATCATTCATAGTATTCATTCTTGTTCGAGAACACTGTTGTAAGATGTTTACACCTTAGCAATCAGTTAACAACTGAGGGATCAGTAGCTCTATTTATGCTAGTAAAAAAAATATGTTGTCCTCTTGGTTAGACATAGCACATAGAAAACACTCAAACAATACTTGTTGGAAGTTGGTACAGACGAAATTTATAACGCCTATTACTGCCGGCATACATCGAAATCGAGTGTCTAGTTTTACCTCTTTGACATTTTCTTGTTGTATGAATCCATGCTAGTGTTACTTCAACTGACGATTGGTTGCGATCAACAGGGCTGTCGTCATCTTCTCCCATGTTTCTTGCACATGGCAGTGTACACCTAGCCCTTGCCTTTTCGCTGCTGCATGCCAACACAATTTACTTTAGTCTTCAGTATTAAGCCGTATCTTCTTGTCGTAGACACTTGAAAATCTCATTACGTCCTCCTCGGAGCAGGGTAACTGTGTTTCTTGCCGCATGTGGAAGACTGCACAGTGCCCATAAGTAGTACAGTCAATGATTTGACAATATGGTTCGTGTCTTAGTGGTTCGCTTATATAAAGGCTGTTATTAAGTACCCTCACATATTTCTGTAAAGCTTCGCATTAGACTGCGTGACCAGTAACAGTACGACACCCTACATAAGCCTGGTGTCGCAATGACAATGATTCGCTGGATGAAAATATTCCATGTTGACAGTTCTCAGCAAACTGAATTACGAATGATCAAGAAAACGCGCTTTATACTGTTGCTAGTAGACTACGGAGGGAAACAATATCGTCACCATCTTACCAGCATGTGCTATGTGATAATAAAAGACAGTTTGTGCCAAATCGATAGCTAGGAATTAGTTTCACTGACAAAAGCGTCTGTGCTCCAGCGAGATGGCAGAAGAATAGCTATGGTTAGGATGCTCGCCTTCCTGTCAAGTTTTGCGAGGTCAGTATGTAGATTTTCGTATGTGGGAATCGAGCTGGACGAAAAAAATTCTCACGTCATCACCTACGAGGCTTCTAAAAAATATATCTCTAGACATTTTGAAATTAATTCAGTGAATTATATCACCTTTCAGATGTACACTGAGGTAAAAAAAAATCCAAGGTGTTGGATTAGACCCCTCTTGCATACAGTAGTCTATGTCCCGGATATCTCTGAACAAATTCAGTCGATTATACATTTCTTTTTTAAAAATAAATGATGCTTCGATTTTTCCTCAAGTCGCAGTCTTCGAGACATATGTCTTCGACCTGTCTATAAAATCGTACAGCGCTGTTTTATTCGATAAATGTACCCGTTTTGCAAATTTCTTACGCTTCAATTGCGTGCTTTCGATTATTCGTAGGGAATAAGTAGTTACTAATTCTAGACAGCTGATGACAAGGTGCTTATCATTGCGGATTTTGATGTTGGCTGCTCCTCAGTTTGAAGCCTGTGCCCAAATGAATTAGTTGCCCACTTTGAGGATTCGTGCGTGCATTAATTTAATCATATGAAAATGATTCAATTGCCCGCTTTGAGGTTTCGTGCGTGCATTTCGTCGAGGTTTTCTGAATCATATGAAAATGAGTCAATTGCCCGCTTTGAGGTTTCATGCGTGCATTTCGCCGAGGTTTTCTGAATCATATGAAAATGATTCAATTGCCCGCTTTGAGGATTCATGCGTGCACTTATTTGCGGATTTTTTGAATCATGTGAAAATGATTCAATTGCCCGCTTTGGGGTTTCATGTGTGCACTTATTTGCAGATTTTTGAATCACATAAAAATTATTCAATTGCCCGCTTTGAGGTTTTGTAGGATAGAAATATTTAATACTATTTAATATATATAATCAATAAGACATAGGTATGCTAAAAATGTAAATGAAAATTAATTAAATGTGAACATTAATCTGCTAAAAAAAGTTATATATATATATATATACACTATTAAACAGTGTCCTCTCGTCAATGTACTCGTAGCTCAGTGGGCTTTTTGTAGCAGGCCGACCCCCCGTGGCTCAGTTGGTTGAGCGGCCGACTTTGGTGCGAGGGGTTCTGGGTTCGATTCCCAAGTCAGGCTAGGTGTTAATTTATGTTTGCCCATTGGGTCTCAAACCTTGTCACCATACCAAATGTCTTATAAAAATTACTGGGGTCACTCGAAATATGTCAAATCTAAAGGGGGTAATGGTTGGTGCAGTGTTGATGCGGAAGATTCCGCATCGCCACTGCACCAAACATTTTTCTATAAAAAAAGTGGGCTAGGGCGCATGTCTGGTAACACAAAGAATGCAAATTCAAAACCAACACCCAGCGAACTAAAGATTTTTAACTCTCTAAAAATAAAATCATAAGGTCTATTTTCCCATATACAAACACAAGCAACTTCTACCTTACATCAATAGCGATACTAGCACACTCTAGCAGTCTATGATGTAGATGTTGTAGCAAACATGGCGGATGTCGACTGCAACACAACCTAGCAGTCAATGATGGAAACAAACTGAGACACTAGCGCCGCCTAGTAGCCAATGATGGAAACAAACATGACCTCTCCAGCAGACAAAGAGGGAAATTTCGAGGGAAAAAATTCCCTCCTGCAGGGAAAAAATCTCTCAAACAAATGACTGCCTGAAACAAGATGGAGGACACGACAAGATGGGCGATATGATGTGACATGACATATGGCATAAGACATAACGTAAGACATAACATAAGACATAACATATGGTAAAATATATAACATATGATATAAGTTATAACATATGACATAATGTGACATGATATGACATAATGTGACATGATATGACATAGTGTGACATGATATGACATAGTGTGACATGATATGACATAATGTGACATGATATGACATAATGTAACATGATATGACAAAATGGCCGCCATGCACAACAAAATGGCCGCTGTGATGTAATCCAAGATGGCAGACTGATCCAAGATGGCAGACTGATCCAAGATGGCGGCGGATTGATACAAAATGGCGGTGGCTTCTCCATTGCTCCACAGCAGGAGCCAGTGCACCAGGACATACTATTCCCTACTACTTATATGTAAAGTTCAAGATATGTTGTCGGTATTACTCTCTGTGATGTTCGTTTGTTCTGTACAGCTTGCCTTAACTTTGCGGTTTGAATATGCAGTCGTTTACTTATCGCCGCTCGAGCTGTTTCGTGACTGAAGTCTACCCGTACAATATCATGTAATAGGTTATGGCACAGTCTAATTAAATTGGTTTTGTGGCGTTATATGTAGATTTGTGTGACGCAATTTTTAAATACTTTCATAAACGAGTGACTGCTTATCGAAGAAATCTACAGAAATTCTTCATGGGTGCTTTGTTTCAATATAGTAATTTTCCGGAGTTGTCGGTGATCAATTTTCTACCCGAAAATTTCGTGTGGAGCGTCTGCTGGACGGAAAATACTGCGAAGAAGCAGTAGTAAGCGATGTAACAGGATACTGTAAGTACCCATCGTCGCAGGAAAAGAAAAAAATTTGTCGCCAAGGATGCGAAAAATAATTTTATCAAAGTTGTATGTTAGGCTGCAGTTGCTTAGTTTGCAGTGTAAAATAAGAACTGAATTAGATGATGACTTTCGACAGTTCGATAAGATAGTACAGGATTTAGAAGAAACAGGTTGTGTGACAGATGAGAGTGACAAGATGTGTCATTTGTTATTAACCATGCCATCTTCGTATGAAACGGTAGTTACAGCATTAGAAACAATTACAGATAATTTGTCTGTTTATTTAGTTAGCGTAGGTTACTTGATGCTAAACTTGAGTTGAAGAATACAAATTGTACGGAACATGATATGCCTAACGAGTGTTCATTTAGTGATAGTATAATTCGGTGCCGTTTTTGTTCCAGTGGAATTGGGCACTTCATTTCAAGCTTCCCTAAAAATAATTTAGCATCACGAGGGCACAGAATATTTAGGAATACAGAAGTGAAATAGGCGATAGGACAGCAAACTCAGTCACACATACCAGCAAAATGGCTTCCCTGGCCAGCAACATGGCGGATAATCTTACGGCCAATCAGCGTAAGGTGGCTGCTATGCTAGCCGGCAGCTAAGCCAATTGGAAAACTGCCGTAACTCGTAGGAACCAAACAGACACGGAGCTCGTATTAACAAACTCTGGCAGCCAATAAGCGGCGAATATCGCCAGTATAAAAGAATCGCCACGTCATTTCACGTCTGTATTATAACTATTTTAGTCTGTGACGAGGGCAAGGAAGAGGCACGTTCCACATAAGGGGTCAACATCAAGGTAGGGCTAGTAATAGTCAGATGCAGAGCGAGGTCAGGCCCAAATATTAAGCTTCAGTAACTAAAACTGAGTATGATATATAAGTTTTGCTCTTTATACAGAAGTAAATTTACTGTATATGAAGTTAATTTTGTGTTTTATTAATGTGCTACAACAGTTAGTGCAAATATATTTTCAAAATTTTCAAAAATACATGACCGAAGTTGAACTACTCAAGTCTCCAGTAACTATGAAGGTAGCGAATGGTTCACACCTAACTAGTGATTGTAGAGATGTTATTTGCGTAAAATATTTTGGCACAACTGTGACAGTAGAAGCACTTTTATTGGATGGCCTTTCTCATAATTCATTGTCAGTGTCAAATTGAACGCAAAAAAAAAAAAATAGTGTTATGTTCTCTCAGAATATATTCCACAATAGTTAGGGCCCTGAATTTTTCGCGAAAAGATTTTTGCCCCACTTTGTTTCAGTGTCTTACGTGCACACCTGCAGTTCAACTTCATGGCTATTGACAGAGTGTTTTTGTGCAGAGTCGTTATTCATTTGACTGTGTCAATCAGTACACGGATAACAGCGACACATCACGTCCGTGATTTGCGGGTTTAACCTTCAGACGCCGGGTGTTACAGCATCCAATCACTGACCACATAGCACAGATGCAGGTGCGGACGTAAGGCACTGAAACAAAGTGCTGCAAAATTCTTTTCGCGAAAATTACCGGGCTCCAACAATAGTTAATTATAGCAATGGCTTTAAGGGTTCAAGGGTTAATGCAAAGTGCAACGAATCCTGTTTATAGCAAATTTTGAGATTGCACATCAGATTTGCAATCTTAGTGTGAAAAGTGATTTATGGCATAGGAAATTTAGTCATCTTGTCAGAAATTAACTCGATGAAACGGGATTTCCATATCCTGGTAAGAACTGTAGTATTTTCATTGAAGGGAAAATTGTACTACTATGTGATATCAGCTGTGAGCTTACCAGTCGCTGATTTTTTTTTGTGCAGTAATATTATGAGAGATATTTTTCTGCTCATACTTCAGCAGTAACAAATTGAAGTGTTCTCGCAGTTTTTCGTTTGTCACACATGTTGGCGTAAACTTTTAGCTTGTCGTTGACATTGCACACAGTCATAGGAACACCAAGGTTGTTCTGTAAAAATGTTTATTTGAGGAAGTGGTGTCGAGGACTCAATCCCTTGAAAATCGAACATGTCTCCTAGCTCGGTGTAGCACTTGTCTTGAGGGCTGATACATTCTACGCATATTGCAATTCTGCAATCTTGTCACAGAATTGGCACTCATGAAATCGTAATGGAGAGGCTGAGGACCCAGTTGGCTTACCAGCCAAATGGTTCGATAGCAATTTCCCAACCAAATATTGCGGTGGAGTGGTCTCGTATATTGCCGAATCTCTTATTAATGTAGCACAAGGACCTCCAAGCAAAGTGCACACCTATAATGTGTTTAGTATCACTTAGCCATTCGCGCACATATGCTGCTGCACACCTGCGCTCTGTTAGTTGAGAGCGTGTGAAGTGAAGAGCAATCACTTTTGTACGGCCTTGTTACATGATCCTATGCATGACTTTAGGACTGCTTCTAATGAGAATGCTTGTATGGTGTCCGGTAACGTCTGGCGAAAGCAAGAGAAATTCAGGCGACAGCGTAAGAAATTAAAAATTAGAATGTTTGTAAGAATAAGTCAGGACTAGGTCTAACAAAGTAATATAGTTTTTTAAAATTTTGTTAAAATTATATGATAAGTTTTCTATAGTCATGTGTAGTACTTGTTTTAAGTCGGCTTCTTCGTAGATCCTCTGTAACTTTTTCGCGAATATTTGTGAATCTTTCTCGACCCCTTCGAGAAATTTTCGAATACACCACTCTTTCGTTAATTTTCGAGACATTCACGCAACTCCTTCCTGTATCCTCCTGTCTGCAAACTACATGCACAATTCTTCATAAATCTTAGAACTTGTTAAGAATGAAGAAATGCTTACTAAAATTAAGAAATTTTTTTATTAAAATATTTTGTCGCACATTATTTTACAATATCTGCATCTGCAATGCAGGAATTTTAGTGAGCTGTAAAACCCCACCTTTGATGTGACCATCCTTTCCGACATCACATACCTTCTCGGTCAAATACATATCAGGACACCCTGTTAGCTGGACCTCTTCTTTGTAGAAACCATCACGAATTGCTACATTGTCCAAACTCTGATTCTCGACCGGGATCCAGTTCGTTGAAAGTACTTTTTTTAAGTAGGTACACCTTTCAGTTTGGAGATTTGAACCAAGTAACCAACAACAGCTTTAGGCTTGTAAGGGTCCTTCTTTCTGTTTGGGTACACAGTACGAATCGAGGCAAGGTGTCGTCTTTCACAATGACTCATGCGTGAGGAAGAGAGAACTGCAACATCATATTCACAAACGAGTTTAGCCTAACTGTCGATCCATTTGTAAGTTCCCTTAGCTTTGAAGTATCGCCAACTTTTACCAAGTAGAGTCCTGTATATGTTGAATAATGGTTTATAATATACATATTCATCACACACTTGAATGTTATGGAATTATTTTCCATGTCTGTTTGTAGGGTGGCCAGAACATGACCTTCGTGCAAAATGGAAACTGTAACATGCATATGTTTCATTATTCGACATGACTGCTTCGCCTAGACCAACTGAATATGTACATCGATGACTGTAACATGTATTTTAATTCCTTGTTCACTCCGGAACAGGGTATCATCCCCTCAAGATCTGTCTGTAATAGATCGTTCATACCTCTCATACAGTTTTGTATCTAGGATAGTTGCCCCTAGTAGCGGCATATAGTTCAGTAGTGTATTTTGGCCAGTTCTGTGACAAGGGGATGGGGGACGGAGCATACGATGACGTCACGGCCGCCATTGTGGATGACGTATCTGTCCCCATATTTAATGATGTCACTTTACAAAATTTTCCGAATTTTTCCAAAATTTTGAAAAATTCAAAAAATTCCAATTTTAAAAAATAAAAAAACTTAAGCCTACCATCTTGTTTCCAGCGTCCATCTCGTCCGGAATACCCACTGTCAATGGCTGTACTTAAATGTAGGCAACTCTCTTGAAGGGGTTTTCTCCGAGTCTTCCGAAATTTTTCTAAATTGCATTCCTACAAAACCCCACCTATACCTCATAACAAAATATTTTAGTACAAATAACTTAAGTTAAATAACACACCTGGAAGGACTCCCCCACCCTTCCCCATGCAAATAACTTAAACCCGACTCCTATCCTAGCTATACCAGAACAATATCCAATAAATCCAATCAAATAAAAGATCGGGGTTCACTACGAATCTTCCTATTTTTTTTTTAAATTTGCATTCCAAACACACCACACTCAGATCTCATAATGCAAAAACATTTTTAGTAAATTTAATTCCAGTAAATAACTATATCACCCCTGGACAAGGCCCCCCCCCCCATATCCCCCAAATGTCTCCTAGCTAACACTGAACCATTTCCAATAAATCCAATTTAAAATATAGGGGGTTTCTCCGAGTCTTCCGAACATTTTTTGATTTTTCATTTCTAACACACATCACTCACATATAATTTAAAAACATTTTTAGTAAAATTAATTTAAGTAATTATCTATAACACCTGAACGAGTTCCCCAACCTTTCCTCATGCTAATAACTTAAACCCGACTCCTATCCTTGCTATCCCCGAACGATCTCCAATAAATCTATTTAAAATGTATGGGTTTTCTCCGAGTCTTCCATTTTTTAGTTTTCATTCCTAACACATCCCACTCACATCTCATAATATAAAAACATTTTTTAGTTAAATTAAATTAAGTAAATAATTATATCGCATTTGGATGGGCTCTCCCACACTAAACCCGATTCCTTTCCTAGCTATCCCCGAACTATTTCCAATAAATCCAATAAAATAAAACATAGAGGTTTTCTCCAGGTCTTCCTTTTTTATATATTACATTCCGAACTAACCCCATCCATATATTTTAACGAAAAAATACTTTTTTAGTAAAATTAATTTAAGTAAATAACTATATCACACCTGGACAAGCCTTCTTATATCCCTTCACCAGTCCCTTAGCTAAACCAGGAAGACTTCCAATAAAATCATTCAAATAAAAAATAGAGGTTTTCTCCTTATCTTCCAAAAAATTCGATTTGGCATTCCTACCTAACCCAACTCATACCTCATCTAATTTTTATATATAACCAATTAAATTAAAAATTAACGAACACTATATGCTTAGACGAGCTTCCTTAGCATCCCACCATACTTCATACATATTGTCACTGGCAGATGGCTACCCTTCCCCTCCCCCTCACCCACCCTTACCATCTCACCCTTCCCACCATCATCAACAATGTTTTTGCCCTTCCCCATCTTCCCCAAGCCACCACATGCATGCTAATCATATCACCACCATATTACACTCCTCCTCCATACCATGATACCATCCTGTACCACCTCCCACTCCTTGGCGAGTCAGAACATACATGTGTCGCAGTATTGTGCAATACTAAGCATTGGACTTCCCCCTTGCTCCCTCATCTCACGAGTCGCCACACTCCTGAGGTATGTTGTCATAAGGGTGTCGTAACATGACGCAACTCTAAAAGCAACTTCAGCATCCTTCTCGAGAGCATACTTCCCCCACATCCCTTCACACCTCCACTCTAACCAGCCCTAACCTAACTTTACCCAAGTGATCTATAAATTCATTCATATAAAAAATTGGGGTTTACCTGTTTACCCGAGTCTTCCAAACAGTACTTTACATTACAGTCAAACCAGGTCCCACTCATACCTCACAAAGAAAAACTATTTTGTAGTTACAATGATAAAGTAAGCAATTAATCATCATGTGATACAGGG
This sequence comes from Medauroidea extradentata, assembly GCA_003012365.1. Classification (NCBI taxonomy): domain Eukaryota; kingdom Metazoa; phylum Arthropoda; class Insecta; order Phasmatodea; family Phasmatidae; genus Medauroidea; species Medauroidea extradentata. The sequence continues at coordinate 10,013 of PNEQ01031163.1, forward strand.
ACGAAATACATGGAACACACTGGTCCCCCCACCAATGTAATAACTTAAACCAGACTATTATTTGTACAATAATGTTAAATTTAGAGTATTAATCAAATAAAATACAGAGTTTTCTATTACTCTTTCCTAATATTTTAGCTATATTACACTTCCAGTCATACCCCTAACATACATAAAATTGAAAACTATTTAATTAAGTAAAATGCCAATAAATTTTACCCAGGCGAGCTCCATTTACAAACTAGCTTCCCTTACCACTTCACCAAGGCTATGATTTTTACTGTAATTATTTATTTACATGTGTGCAGCTATCTTAAAACCTATTCCATTAAAATACAACCAACACATTATACCTATACAAACTTCATTAACATGCTAGCATCCATCACCACCATTTTTACATGTATACGTTAAGTCACTGAAAGGCACCCACCATATACCCCCCCCCCCCCACATCATTATCACTAACCTTTTCCTTTCACATCTCTTCACTAGTAAGTACGAGTACATACATGCTCACCACATATCCAGCACGTGGCCATCGCATTGCCAGCATGATCACCCCTCCTCTACAGATGAGTCACCATTCCATGATGTCATCCGGTACCCCTCCTCACCGAGCTGACACATACATGTATCGCAGTATGGTGCTACACTAACCATTGGATTCCTCCTCCACCCTCTAACCTCCCATCATAACAAAAACAGTTGATGCATCAACATGTGTACTCTCGAAGAGCACCGTAAAACTGCACCCGTCATGTAAAAAACGTTATAAGCACTGGAACATACTATTAAAATACCCAACATTATAACTAAAATAGCATTTTCATACCAAATATACACTAAAATGAACAACCTAAACCGTAACTAATACAACCGACAGTTCTAAAGCATATTTCGGAACAGACATTTCACATATAAAGTAAAGTTCATCTATTACGCATACATGTTATGCAGTATACGCGCATGCTGCCGCAAACATTAAAGTCGCCACCTACGTCGAAATTTAAGACATTTATGCATTACATTTGTAGATCCGGAAAAAACTCCCTTGTCTTACCACCATACCTCAGAATAGGCTATACATGGTAGCTAAATAAATGCTATCAATACCCTACCAAATAACTCTCATCCCCCCACTAATATAATCAATGCACGATGCGTAGACGCAACATGTAGGTACCTTAACATCAATACGCACCTAAATTTATGCTAGCGCTCATCCCGACACAGCAGATACGTGTTTGCTCAACCATACCACACTTAAAAGGATCAAGGCTAGATTCCTAGGACATTCATATATATATATATATATATATATATATATATATATATATATATATATATATATATATTTTTTTTTTTTGCTTAGCATTTTTATTCCATCACTTCAGAACAATGCTTGTATCAATCACTTGAACTAGTCATGGTTATTTCAATTCTTGTTCACCTGTTTGCTTAAGTGAAAGATGAGTCCCTTACGATACCGAGACGCCAAATCCCAAGTACTTATCTACTGTCTGACCTACCTACTTGCAATATTATATTCTTGTATAAAACAACCAAACATAACAAAATGTGCTCCCTGCACACACAGACGCAGATTCATACACACACCAACGAAACTCTCACTCAAAACCATTATGCTCCGCGCATACAGACTAACACACACTCACGCCACACCCTCAACACACCTATACTCCACATACCCACACACACTACGTAAACCCTACGCGCGCGCACACCCTACACATACCCACACACACCTACACACCACACTCCCCGCCACACCTCCACACACACTTATTCTACATAACCACACACCCTACACACCACACACACTACCCCCACACACACTCAACATAACCAAACACCCTACACACCACACACACCACCCCCAACACACCACTCTACATAACCACACACCCTACACACCACACACATGCACCATACCCACCACATACACACACTCCACATACCCACACACACAACACACCACACCCCCACAACACACCCCCACACCACACCCCTACACACACAAGTTACACACCCATATACCCGCACCCACACACCATACATCCTACCATGCAAACACTCACACAACTGTGATACTCCACATACATCGGTGTACACTCTGCACATACACACATACTAACCCCGTACTACTTCATATCCGACTATTGAAACTCAGCATATGACAAAACTACTCATATTCTTAGATAGTGCTTTGAGGAATCGCCCATGTAGAGTCACCGCGCTCTAACGCCACACTTGTAGACGTCAATTTTCGTACCTAAGTTTTAGACCTCAATAATAGAGTGTGCCCTCCCTTTACTGTTCTATTTAGATCGTTTAATTATCTTCGCTGTAATCATACACGTGTTTTGAACATCAATTCATGTATTTCACATTGTACCCCAAGTACCCAGTCGTAATATCGTATCTCATTTACAATCCCTTTGAGGTACATTAGTATAGTACAGCCTATTTTACACAATACCGTACGTTCCACTCTTTAGTAAAATGTATATTTTCCCTCATTTATACATTAAACGTACACACAGAGTATCAAAACCTGGATTTATATTTTGAACCACATACAACATGCTAATAATTTACAAGTAGAAAGAACCACACGGAATTTACCTATCAGTATTAGGAAGCAGGAAACCATGCCTTGATTCGCGAGAGACGACTTCATCCTCAGCAGTAATACGTACGGCAAACGATCTTCTTGGTCTTTTGTATGTAGATTACCTACACCAAATTGCGGTGCCTGCAGTTCTATGTGAGGTGCCTACAGTTTTATGTGAATTGCCTGCAGTTTTATATGAGGTGCCTGCAGTTTCATGTGAGGTGCCTGCAGTTTTATGTGAGGTGCCTGCAGTTCTATGTGAGGTGCCTGCAGTTCTATGTGCGGTACCTGCAGTTCTGTGTGCGGTGCCTACGATGATATGTGTGTTTCATGTGATGATATGTGTGGTTCCTGTGAGGATATTTGAGGTGTCTGCAGTTCTAAATGAGGTGCCTGCGATGATCTGGGAGGTGTCTGCGACGATATGTGAGGTACCTGCGATGATATGTGCGGAGCATGCATAGTCGTGTACAGAACATGTGAAGACATGTACGGCGCATGCATAGTCATGTGCGGAGCATGTGGTGAGTGCGAGGAGTTATTCACAGCATAAGTAGTTGGGCGCTGAGATGACTGTGGAGAGGGCATAGTTGTGTACGGAGCGTTGCGGAGCATTCAGAGACATGTGCGGAGCATGCATAAGTATGTGCGGAGCATGTGATGAGTGCGAGGAGTCATTCACAGCATAAGGTAATGTTGCTGAGATGGTTGCGGAAGGGGCATAGCTGTGTGCGTAGCATGCAGTGCTGTGTGCGGAACATGCGTAGAAAATAGGTGTATTTGCTGCTTAGGTTGTGGGAGAGCCCTCACAGGTGTGTTATAGATATTTGTATAACTAATTTTTTACTAAAAATGTTTCATGATATGTGGTATAAATTGGGTTTGGTAGGAACGCAATTTAGAAAAAAATTCGGAAGACTGAGAAAACCCCTTCAAGACGGTTGCCGACATTTAAGTAAAACTAATGACAGTGGGTATCACGGACACGATGGGCGCTGGAAACAAGATGATGGTGCTTTTTTTTTTTTTTAAGTTTGGCATTTTTTAAAATTATGGAAAATGTAAAGTGACATCATCTAATATGGCGACCATGATGTCATCCAATATGTTGGCCATGACATCATCCAAAATGGCAGGGGTGATGTCATCTTAGATGGTAGCCATGACATCATCCAATATGGCAGCTGTGAAGTCTTCATCGGCTCCGAGGCTCCGATCCCCCATCCCCTTATCACATAACTGACCAAAATATACTACTTACTTCCTATGCTGTTTCTAGTTGTTACATTGTATATTGCCAACCTCATTAATCTCTCCAATTATTGAGATCATCTTGTAATATAGTAAAATTTCTTGCAGATTTTTCTAGCTCTTTCAGAATTTCTTCGCGTGAAGAGTTCTAAGATAATGCTAGTTTCTTTGTTACATTCTTCCATATAAGCCCAACTTCCAGGTAAAAAGCATTTGTCACTCAGAACAAATTTTTTATGCTCTTGCATATCTATGCCACTGTAATTTTTAAGTTCCTTGCGAAACAAAAGTTCATAATAGATCTGGGTCCCATGTCTTGCATAATCTTCGACTTGGGCGATATATTCTGACAGGAATTTTTATTTCTTTGGAACCTAAGAACCATTGGTCATTGTTTCTATATACACCATATGTTGTAACATTATTGCATGTTGTGGACAATCGCATGTACCATCGAACTGGTGCATTGGACTCGAGTTTCTTTGTTATTTTATCTTGTGTACCTGACACAAATCCTGTATTTCATCGTGGATGTAGTTTTCTTCACTTAATGCCGAGGCCACATTCTATTACAGTAGTTTATAATGAAAAATAAAATAAAATTTCACATTGACATTAGTTTACTTAAATTTCTGTCATTATTTACGAAAAAGGGGTTGACGTAAGGAAATAATGATCTAAAATTTAAGTGTTGTGCTTCAAAAATAGATTATTTTGCATATGTAATAGATCAAATCGGATTACCCTGAAACAAGTTACAGGGGTTGCTATATTTGGCTTGAAAAACACTTTTTTGTACTTTTTTAAGTTAATTGCCGATTTTAGAAAAAAATGTTTCAGACAAATAATGAAGGACTTAGAAAATTCTTTCTTATGAAAAAAAAAACTAACTTGAAATCCGATAATTATAAACCAAGTTATCTATTAAACATGAAATCAGTCACCGCAGTCTATGATTCAATATGGCGGCTAACCTAACTACTTCTCTGGTTGGCAACATCATTTTTCTTACTCTTGGGGACAAGGACTTTAAGAAAAAACCTGTTGCCGCTTGTGGCAATGTGGCTCTAACAAATTCACGTTGTAAGCATCTTTTCAGATTTTGTTCCCCTACTATGAAGGAAAACTATTAGAGCTACTAGATAGTTTCATTGAGCATTTCGACAAGCTAGTATAGGAAATATTTTCGAAACTCGTGAGTAAATGCATGAAAACCTGCTGCATGTGTTGTCCTTGTCATTACAATATCGTCGCAAGTGACCTACATCGGGTGATATAATAAGTTCATTCGAAATATCTAAACGTTAACAGAACTAGACATTAAAGAGAACAAATAAACAAACAAATATTTAAGCAAATTACAAGACGTCTCTTGAGCTGAGAAAACCTAAAGAAGCTCCTGTAATTGCTGATACAGTCGAAGACAGAAATATGAAGATCGAAGACGAAGCTGTAAACATGAAACAGCGGAAACGATGGTTAAGCAAACAACCACGATGAAGCACTGGATTTGGGCCATATTCAGAAGCAATATCGCAAAAAAGGCAACTAATGCAATGCACCAATTCGGCGGCAGGCCTATCTAAAATTGTATACATCGTGCAATAATGTTATAACTTACGGTGAGTGTAGAATCACCAATCAATAGTCATTATGTGTTACAGAAATAATTTTCTGCTAAGAGATATCGTCGAAGTAGAAGATTATGCAGCACATGGGACCCAGATCTATAATGAATTTCTGTTTTGCAAGGCACCTAAAGATTATAGATGCCTAGATCTACCAAAATATGAAGATGATTTCTGTTGCAAACAAGTGCTCTTTACCAATATAATGATTCTGCAGTTGATGCTTTTTTAAGGATGGAGAGCACGAAAATACTAGCATTCTCTCGGGCATCTTCAGTGAACTAGCAATGACTATAGGTTAAAGGCTGAAGAAGCTAAAAAGAAGTCTGCAAGAATGTTGACTATGTTTTCTGAGGTGACCCGAATGAACTTCTTGATAGGCTGAAACTTTCGGTTGTCTCTCAAAGAGTTTTGAAGTACTCGCACAGTAACAAGATAATTTCAATAATTAGAGAACTGAGTGAAGGTATATATATATACCAAATATTATAGTCTAAAACTGCCGCTGATGACTTGGTTCGAATCTCCAAGTAAAAAAAAGGTATTTTAAAAAAGATTTTCTGTGAACTGTTCTGTGTGACATGTTCGAGAATCGGAGCCAATGACCTACCATCGAAAAGATTTGTACAACGTACCAATTCTTGGTGGTTTCTACACAGAAGAGATCCAGCCCACTGAAATATTTCTGGTCGAGAAGGTATTGATATCTAATGGACGGTTGTATATCAATAAGTGGGATTTTCCAGCGCGTTGCAATTACTAGGTTACAGAAGTAGACATTGTAAAATAATGTGTTTATGATAGTTTTATAAAAATAAAGATTTATTTCACCTTTACTTACATTTATTCATTCATAACCACTTCTAACTTATATATAAGAACGATACATGAAGTTTGCTGATTGGAGGAAATTCGAAGGATTCACGAATCAGTAGTGAAGTAGTCTCGATTATTCGCGGAGTCAAGAAGTAGTCGCAAAATTCGCGAAGGAGCAACAGAGGACTCGTGAAATTACACGAAGGAGTTACAAAGATGACATGACGAAGTAGACATTAAACAAATACTAACTTACATGTGGCTATAGCAAACATTTCTCAAAATTTTACCATAAAAAACGTATACCCTTCTGTTAGACTAGTACAGACTGGGCCTTACGAAAAAGCTAGCTCTGTACTTTCCATGTCATCGCCTAATAAATCGCAGCTGTGCATCGTTGTTAGGGACAGGACAATTTCGCGTATTCAATGACCTGCAGGCTAGAATCCATTGTACTGTGCATTCCCTAGCCTCGTCTATTCGTTCATTGTCTGTTTTTCCACTGAGTAGCAGCTAGTTGACAAATTGTCGGAGCTTGAGTATGCACAGTACAATGGATTCTCGCCAGCAGATCATTGAATTCGCGAAATTTTTCAGTCCTTAATCATTGTGCATGTGCTTGCAGCTGGATATTACCAAACACTGTAGGTATGCTCGCGAGGAACAGTCCTAAAGTCATGTATGTAGTATTGGGTTGCCCCATGCAGTGTAGCCGTGCAAAAGGGCATGCCGTTTACTTCACTTGCTGTCGAATAACACAGTGCAGGTGTGCAGTCAGTGTACATGTGGTCATGGTTGGATGTTACCAGACACCACACAAGTGCGCGTGTGAGTAACAGTCCTAAAGTCATATACACAGAATAGAGTGATGTCATGTCAATTAGCCTCAGTCTACTGAAAATGTTTGGAACTGTAGTTTACATGTGTTCAAGATTGATGGATCAATTGAAAGGTGTGATATTGCAGATTTTCTTGTTTCTTACTTGGACAAATTCCGCATCATGACGATTGAATAAGCCGATCCCGATGGGTTGATAGAAGCTTCTGAGGAAAGAACATCGCCTAGCACCTGGAGGTCCATGTTTTATCACCATGAGTGAATCGGTAATTGAAGAAAGCCCTCCACCACCATTCTTGACTAGGAAAGTGCTAACAACTCTTCAGTCGAGGACAATCAACATCGCCACCTACCACTTCAGCTGTGCTGATCCTGCAGTCGACTTCTTCAGGACAAATGCTTCTTCGGCTTCATCTGTAACTTCGACCAGTAAGTCAGTATTATCTTCGCCAAAGTAGTATCCTGAGCCACCTGAGTCCTCAGGCACTGCCCTATGATGTTGTCAGAGCCGATTTTGTGGAAATAACTTCAAATATCTTTCTAATGCTCTGCCGTCATGAGAATGAATGATTGTATAACCCGAGACACATGGTGTGTATGTGTTATACGTGAAGCATTGGGCTTGCTTGTTGTGATCATTTACTTAGACATTTGAAGGTTTTCAACATTGTGATGAATCGCACACTTAAGTTACAATGTCATTTTTGCTCAGAACCTTTCTCTGACAACCATGGTACATGTCAACATGAGCTATATAGTTGCAAGTACAATGCTTCCTGTACCACACACCATTCTGATAAATGTAAAAACTTATTTTCTTTCACAGATACCATATTTTAAGGCACCAGAAGATCTACCAGGGTATCAATAAGTTTACTGATAATGCTAGATCCATTACTTGCATCTACCTACATTGATCGCCCTGTTTCTATCGCAAAGAAGCATTCAGTTGTCAATCCTAAGACTAATGGTAGGAAATGTTCTAAATGGTAAATTCTTGCAAGGTATACAAACTGTGCCATCCCTCAGCGCATAGACCAAGCACTACACTGAACTAGAAGATTAGTTCTATTTTACAAGCATTTAGTTCCCGACACACCTTCTTAATAGGGCCAATAAAGTTTTTGAACAGAACAATTCTGGTATTTCGGTGAATTTGTACTGGCTCAACAACATTTGTGACATAGGAATAAATTCAGAACATTTCCATTTGTTGCTGTTAAAGGATAAACAGAAGAATTTCTCTCATAGTGCAGTTACACAAAACATTTTCCCGACTGGTATGCTTACAGCTGACATCACATAGTAGTAAAGTTTATGCATGCAAACTGTGTTTAAAAAAAAGTTACTATTGAAACCAACCACGGAAACCTAGACAGTCAGGGAAACAAAGCACAAGCTGAAATATAAAGTATAAACATTTTCAAGGTTCTCTATGTTTTTGCCTGTAGTACTAAACATATGTTTCATTATATTTGACATAAATTTTGTCTACGCTTATTTACTTCGACGAAATAATAAATATTGCAATGATTAGTAAGTATGTATACTGGGTTTTATCGAATTATTTAATTGAATCAGTCTTGTGTATGACTAAGTTGGATTGAAGCTGAAGCAATTAATTGTCTGGAAACAAGTAAAAAATATATATCTTAGTATTTAATATTTTAATTAAGTTTTTTTTAACTGAAAACTGTTTTTTAAAATAAATGAATCAATAATATCAGAATATTATACACAACGAATAAATTACAATTTAAATTTTCAATGTCAATAGAATACAAAACATAGATTTCAATGTATTGTTAGACATAAAAAATCTTTACTTAGAGTACATTACTAGCCATACTAAATAAATTTATAGTAACAATATCATTAAAAACTAATCAATTACTTTTACATGAGTGATAAACTATTGCATTTACTATATCACTTAAATTCCCTTACCGGCCCACGCCTCGGTAGTACAGCGCCAGTTTGTAATGCTAGGTCTGGCGGTTCGGAACTCCTCTCCACCAAAGTACTTATTTGTGCAACACTGTTTACAATTACGGCTATAAGGGCGATATCTCCACATAGGCTATATGGCGTATGAACCATACATACAGCGTGGACTAGAATTCATGTGCCAAACCTCGGGACAGGATTGGTTATTTAAAATAAGGTGGAGTTGCATTGACTAATACTATTTTGTGGTGAATATTAAGGGAGCTACACAACGTTGAAAACAACATTTTGAAATTCACTTTTTGAAAAATACTAGAAAGTATAAGAGATAGAACCCTCAAATTTGGCATTGAGCTTTAAGAATAGGAGAAAGTAAATCTGTGAAAACGTGGTTATCGCAACGTTCCCCTTCGCTACTTATGAAGGGGTTACTCAATCTACTTGTGTAGGTAAGCAAGTAATTAATATAGGAATGAAATCGTTTAATTCTCCTCGTGAAAATTTGCATCAATCGAAAAAAAATTTCATTAAAAATTACACATTTAAAGCAAGCAGTGATACTTAAATAATCAAGTTTTCTTCTAGGACAAGGAGTAATAATGACGCAAGTAATATATAAACAATCATGAGAAAAATATGTAACTATTTTTTTTTTTAATTTATTGACCTTTGATGTCTAAATATAATCGTGAATTAGCAAATATTAATACCGTTGAGATGAATGTGAAATTTATAAGAAAAATAATTCGTTTCGGTAAAGTGGTTTTGTCTGAATGTAAAAATACGAAAATAAAACAAATTAAATTAATTTTAAAATGAAAATGTAATACCTGAAAATATGTTGAGGCAATTTGCAGCTTCTGAAATTAAAATTTTAAGATATAAGTTGAGAAGGTAGGTTTTTTGCACGGATGAGGGAGAGATATTTTTGTTGTAATGTTTTGAGGAAAAATCAATATAATTGTTCGGCTATTTGGGTAAGAGGAAGGAAAATAAATCAATGGGAAACGTCCATAGACGTGCAAAAAAATAATAAAAAGTACTCAAATCTAATTCGGTATTTAAAATTTCACTAGAAGCTTTTTCAGGAAATTATAACAATATTTTTATTAGAGATAGTCACTCAGTGTCCACCTCAGTTACCGACGCAATAAACATGATTCCTCTGCCCGCTTTAAGAAAGCAGTCAAAACAGCTATTTCTGGCACATCTATTAGACAATGAACACTTTTGTGAACTTTCAGGGAAATCTTAAAAATTTTGAGTGAATTTTTTGGGGTGTTTTTGAGGGAAATAAGTGAAATATCGGTGAAAAAAAACGACCGCAGAGCAGAAGATTTCCGTGCACGCTTGGATCCTCCTCTTGTCTTCTAGCTGACATTCGCTGTCCTGATACGTACATGAAGCCTACAATATTACTATCAGATGCTAGGAAGACTTTTAAAGTACAGATACACGCCTTACCGAAAACAGTGATTAATCTGTGGTAAAATAACTGACTTTCGGATATCCGTGTTTTGTCTTTGTTTAGTTATAGCTTCAACACGCTAGGATCCTGAATAAAAGCGTAGGGAATATTCAAATGTTTAGCATAACGAATTGTAAACTAACTTATTTAAGAACTAAACTACATCTCAAATATAACTTAGGCATGCTCCAAATATGATACATTTTGACGACTGCTTAGTGTTTCATTTCAAAATATAATTGAACCTGTGATAAATCAACAGAGACGTGTTTCTTTTGCAGATGTGTCAATATTAGATATGAATAAATCAGTATAGTAGCCTATAGAGAGGGTACCCGAGTGTCATATCGCCCCCAGATGCACATAACGACTGGGCACCCATAGGCACGGGTTTTCCCTGGTGGATGACATGAGATGAAGCCTACAATAGAAAAGCGCCGGAGTGAAGTGGCTGGCGGAAACGGGAGATCCCCGAAGAAACCCGCCGATCAGAGGCATCATCCGCCACGATTCCCGCATCCGAGAATCGAGCCCGGATCGCAATGGTGGGGAGGTGAGTGCGCTGGCCCCTGCGCCAACCTTGGCCTCCATAAATATTAGAGATACAATATTAAACATTTTACAAATAATATTACCTGAAATTGTATACTGTATGTGTTACTGCTCATAACACAGTTAAATTTTATAGGAATACTGAATATTTTGTAGTAGCATTAGTACGCATCTGGCAACGCATCATGCTTGCGTAATTTGCGTAGTTTTGTTTATATAAATTGCAAGTAATTTGTTTCGCATAAAATTTGAGATATGTGGGTAGTACAAAATCATCATTATATATTTACGGAGAATTTTTATTCCGTGTATTCAGAACACCCATATTTTGTTACCAGTGTTTTACTATTTCTCTGTTTATATACTTCATATTACTGACAGTTTAATGTGGGTTCGTTGTTACTTCCTAAAACAGTCAATGTGTTAAACAAAATGTCCCACAAGTTTTATAGTTGAGCACTGAAAAAATTATACTTTATGACGTAGTTTTTTAACTTTTCCTTATTCGAATACCTACAAACTACCAAAAGTGTGTATCTTTGTATTTTAAGTTACTGCATCGTACGTTTAATAGTCCAAAACTTCACAGATTTCACAGTTCAATCTGATAGTTCAACAAAAGACCAAATTACGTGAAAAATTTTGTAATACTGAAATTACTTTATTTGTTTCAGCCTTGATGGACTGTTAGAAGAAACAAATCTGGATGTTACAAAAGGAAATTCTGAGCTGAAAATTACAGGTAAGCACATTTAGGTACTTATTTTGAAATTATCTACTTCATAGTTTTTAAAAAGTAACGATTGTAGATGGCAGTGCTCCCAGCTATTGCAAACAAACCGCTACCACTGAGATATTAGTGATGGACACCATTGCTGAAGAAATATTGATGTGATGATTAGACCCAATGCTACGCAATGTAGTGCACTTATTTTTCTTATCGGATATGGCTCTCCTCTATTTCATATTCACATGGAAATATTCTGAGAAACTGATCAGTGCTGTAGGTTACATGAACCAGAAGCTTTAAGTGGAATTTGTGGAGAGTAACTGTACTTTACTAAATGATGCAGCTTGTGTACTTTTGACTATATAGGTTATGTTTTTTTGTTAGGAAATATATGTTCATGATATACAGATACATCTTGTTTAAATGGGTCTGCTGAATGCAAAAAAAAAAATGATACTGAAGCAGGAAATGTACAATTTTATGGACTTTGAGAGTTTAAAAACAGCACTGTAACTTCACTTATTATCATGCAAATACAAATATATTTGCATAGTGCAAGAAATTGTTGCATGAATCTGAGCTAAAATAATGTTATGAAATTACATTGAACTTTTTGACTATGGCCCATCTGCAATGCGAATGTCACAAAATGTAAACATTAAAGGGCTTATTCCTTACCGAGTACTGAATTCAACACTGCGAATGCGAATCCTACCCATTATTTCAAAATCCTTTTGTAACATTTAATTGAACTTCCTGCGGAAAAAAACTCTTCAAAAACAAAAAAATGTATTTCTGAAAAAAAAAATTAAAAACCTGTTTACTTGCAAAATAATTTAAATTAACGTACAAATAATCACAAGTCTGAATGTCCATAATATCGAAGTTTTTATCATATTCGGCATTTTTTAGTTTCTTGGTAAGCTCGAGCGTACTCAACTGAACCTTAGGCTGCATCTATTTAATGATTTCATTAGTGACCCCTGTTCTAACAATAGGCCTATCACTCTGCAAAATCTAGAAGCATCAATATGGTATGAACATCCCAAACTTGTATCATTAAAATGGGGCTAATGTATTTTGCCTTTCAGTCTTGAACCAGTCATTTTTAGCAGGAAGTTCATTCGGTACATTATAGTGTTTTACGAACATTGTAAAATCTGTGTAATTTTACACAAATATTGGTGGGTACACGAATCTCCTCGAGTGTTGGGGTAATTCTACACCATTTCTGTCCATGTGTTTTGCCATTGTTTCACGTAAAATTACAATACATATCCGTAAAAAAGCAATACCACGGAAGTGTATTTTATTAAAATGTTGTGTTAAATAATCCGTTCATCAAAACAAAACAACAAATCGTTGAAAATACCAGACTTTTCTTTCATGTCTACTGCAGGTTTTTGCTAGCACAGAAATTTTTTACTTCAAGACTCGTGATTTGAGCTATTTATGCGATACAAACATATACATATGGAAAGCTGAAATCACGACCCTGCAAGTGTGTATTTGTACCTATATGTATACACAGGATGTCCAAACCGAAATGCCCTGATTTGGGTGGCCGTTTAAAAATAGAGATTTTATGTTCGTTGCAGGTCTGACATGCTCCTTGGGTCTGAGAAGATACAAATTACTGCCATAATTTTGCATAGCCATAGTGTAGAGTGCTGTGGTGTTGGTGACAGCCCGCCAACAAAATGGTGTCTGTTTAGGAGAAGGCTCAAGCTGTTTTGTGGTACGAGTTCAAGTCTATAATTAAGGTGCAACGAGGAATTTCGACGTATTTACAACAAAGCTACGCCCAACGCCAAGAGGATAAAAGCATGGCATATACAGTTTCTGAACACTGGAAGAGTAAAGAAAAGATATGGAGGAGTCCAGCGGGTTTCTGATGAACAGGTTGAAAATGTCCGCAAAACATTCCAACGATGTCTACGGAAGTCAATTCGCCGAGCTTCACGAGAACTTCAAATGCTACGGGCAACCGTCCATCAGGTACTCATAAAGCGGCTGCACCTGTGTGCATACAAGGTGCAGATTATTCATGCTCTGAAACCAGAAGACAAGCGCCAACGATACAACTTTGCGTGTGATATGCTAGACAGATGTGACCAGGACCCTGCTTTCTTGTCACGCATCATGTTTTCCGACAAGGCTAAATTCCACATCTCGGGAACCGGTAATAGGCATAAGGTTTGAATTTGGGGGTCAGAGCACCCACATTCCATCGTGGAAAATTTGCGAGACAGCCCAAAGGTAAACGTTTGGTGTGGCTTCGAGTGCGACATGATCATCGGACTTTTTTATTGTAGAGAAGACAGTCTCTGTAACGGCATACCTGGACATGATAGAACAGTATGCTTTTCCCTAGGTTGAACACCAGCCAAATATATAGTTTCAACAAGATGGTCCCCCAATCCACTGGTCGCTCGATATGCGTCGTGCTCTTCACACCGCGTTCCTTGGGCGTTGGGTTGCGAGAGATGGCTTCATTCAGTAGCCTCCACATTCCCCAGACATTACACCCCTGGACTTTTTGTGGGGCTACGTGAAGGACAAGGTGTACGCCACTGCAGTATAGGATCTTCGAGATCTCCGTGCACGAATTGTTGGGTCCATTGCTGCCATCACTCCAGAAATGTTGGCGCGGACCTGGACGGAACTTGATTACAGCTTAATATCCTCCGTGTCACCAAAGGAGTTCATGTGGAAATGTTTTGATTTTTTAAAAGAAACTTACGATCTCAAACGTCCTTGTAAGCTAACACAATTCCCATAGCTGTATCTTTATGTCATCACCGAACAGGTTTTAGCACGCTGTTTACCAATTGATAGAGGGGAAATTAAATTTTTCTTGATATGTATGTTTCTTATAGATTAAATAAGTTATGTAGCACATCCTAGTAATTGTGCGACGATAATTGTTATACCAAGTTAACTGGCATACTGGAAAACTTGGTTCTAAGTAAGTTTATACGTATTTGATACAGTTACGTGTAAAGTTACAAAAACTTCATGAACGAGAAGGTGACTAAATGCAAATATGTCAAAAGCTTAAAGCATAAAAAGTTTCTTATTTTTACAACAGTTATTTGCATTGTGGTTTCATTATTAAAGAAGTTTTCAGCTTAATCTATGATTTATATAAATTTATGATCATGTTCCTACATTCATTTTGTAAACAAAAAATGTTTCCTTGCCTTAACAAATATGCATAAATGTTTCTCTTAACAATATTATATTTCAAAGTAACAAACGAGACAACATGCAATATATTCATTTCGTGCTGTGTTACACAGATGCCGTGTGTAGCGAAAATATTTTTTGGATGAGCGAAGTAAAATTCCAAATGTTTAGCTTCGCATATTTATACTAAAAAATCCGTACGCTGAAGTGAATGGATTCATAACGCGACATTGTAATAAAACATACGAATTGTAAACCAGTATAGATATTTAAAAGAAGCCCATATACAATCATACCATGTACATCAGGGTAGAAGAGTGATATATTTCTGTTAAAAATAAATTTACAACAAGGTACGCTAAGGAATGTACGTCGTTAATTAGGTAAACTAAAATAAGTATAGAAAACCTAATTTATTTCAAATTATCTACACCAAAATGTCTGAATGTCACAAATGTTCAATCACTGTCAAATAAATGTCTCTGTAAAAGTCACCAGTGTGTTACAAGTAGATAGCAAACAAACCAAATAATTACTGTATACATAAAGGTTAAAAAATCTAAATAATAAATCTGTCCTCTGTACAAATTCTCTTTACAT
The DNA here is from genome assembly GCA_003012365.1 of Medauroidea extradentata. NCBI lineage: Eukaryota > Metazoa > Arthropoda > Insecta > Phasmatodea > Phasmatidae > Medauroidea > Medauroidea extradentata. The sequence goes on from PNEQ01031163.1 coordinate 25,670, forward strand.
AAGATGTCTCTCTGACCACTTACAAATGGTGGACCCAATGTCTTAGCTTGGAAAACTCCGATGGTCCTCTTGGAGTCCCGCAACACCCTCGTCGCACTACTCCCCGCAGCAAACAATATCGCCGAAACTCTCGAGAACCACTTGCAGACTATCACTACCACCATGACTCACTCACTAAAGATACCTTTCGGCAGAACTTTCCCAGTCTTTGGCACAGCTCCCTTTAATACTTTTAATCACAATTCCAGAAATCTCGCAACCAGTGTTTACCTCAGAACGAAAAAATAAAAAAACCAACAAAATCAGGCACCAAACGGATTATCGACAACACAAATGGATGTGAACTCAGACAAGACACATAAGAATCGGAATCGAAGCCTATTATTTTCTATCTGGTTTTGTCTGTGTCCTCTGTGCTTGAGGTGCTGTAGTAGTCTCTACATCCGGTATCTTGCACAAATAATCTGCAGTACAGTTCTCTGTCCCATTAATATGTCGGATCTCTATATCACACTCCTGCAGTAGTAGATACCATCTAGTAATTCTGCTCCCAAAAGTTTTTATGCAGGTCAATGCTTGACGATCTATCAAAAGCACTGGCTTCTTCCCTAACAGCAGGTCTCGACATTTTTGTAGTGACCAAACTAATAGCTAGAAGTTCCCGCTCAGTAGTTGTATAGTTTCATTCATCTTTATTTAAAGTTCTACTTGCCATCTCTACAGTTTTCTCAACACCTTGTTTATCACAATGAGCCAGCTTCATTCTATTAGCGTATGCTGAAGCAGCAGTATTGAGTAAGAACTCTTTTCCTTATACCGCATTATAGATTACTTGTTCAGTCAGAAACATCTGCATATAATTCACGAATACCTCTTGTTCTTCGCTTGCCCATAACCACGGCTGGTCCTTATTGATCAGTTTGTATGGTGGTATTGCTGCTTCTGCAATCTTTTTTGGAGTAGTCCCCAAGAAAGATTTAAACTGTTTAACATTCTTTGGCACTGGAAAATGAATGATTCCACTTAATTTTACTGAAGCAGTTTTTTTTAACGTTGAGGCCAGAATATTACCTAAAAACAGTATCTCTTCCCTATAAAAATTTGGACTTCCTCAGTTTCACAGTCATACCTGCTGCACTCAACTTGTTCAATACGATGTTAATATTGTTACAAGTTAAAGGCTAGGTACGTTTTGGGATGGAGGTCTTTGATAAAATAAAGAAAATAAAGGTAACCTAGTTTATTTGCAACTGTATTTACAAAAAATCTATGTCCATAAAAATTTACCACAATAAATGTCAAACAGAACAAATAACTACTATTTACATAAAGGAAAAAAAATACATCTACATATATGTTCTCTGTATATGGAAAGGTTACTAGTCACTCACAATGCTGTACCCAATGAAATAATACCAAAGAATCTTTCTGGCCTAGAAACACTTTCTTCCTACTACTTGCTGCGGTCCCACACGCTGGACACCCTCGAACAGTCGTCGCAATCCCATACTTGTCACTATCACTTGAGATCGCACCAGACACCTGCCAGCAAAAACTCTCTCGCTCCTGCTGCAGCTCTCCTTTATATTCCCACACCTACATTTCGAATTATCTCGGAAAGTCTCTTCCCCAACCGCCTGGAAAGGTGCCGCTTCAAAGTCAAGCACCACCCTGAGAAATAAAGAGGGAACAGGAATATTCCAGATCACAATATTTCCCTCGGTTACCCGATATTGGGTGCAGGTGGTTATCATGGGGTAATAGAATCCATGCAGCACCCGAGGAGGTTTTTTAGCGCTGCCGCCACTGTATTGTATTTCACCGCCCTGCCCGACAGCCACTGCGCCGAGGGGTGGTTGGGAAGGGGGGTGTCCTAGCTCCGCCACCACAGTATCGTACTACACTGCCCAGCCAGGTAGTCGCGGCTCGCAACACTGCCCCCTCCTTAAGTCTGTTCATCCCGAGCAGACACAACCGACTCTGGTCCGACATAGAGAGCCAATCTGTCAATATGCACCACCTTGGGTTTTCTTGTCCGAGAGCCCTTGCGAACTATCCGGAAGACCACATGCATCATTTATCTTCTTGGCAATCTGGTAAGGGCCTTCCCAGCATTTCTGTAGTTTCGGACAGTATCCCTTCCGTCGCTGTGGGCTATACAGCCACACCAGCTGTCCTTCTTGAAATGTCTTTCAGGTCCCCTCCGATCATACCTCGTTTTCATCCGGCCGCTGTTGACTCTCAAATGTTGCCGAGCGAAGTCATGGACTGTGCTCAATTTGCGACGCAGTTCGTCAGCATACACCATCGGTGAAGCAAGCTATTCTTCTTCTGCTGGCTTCCCAAACAGTAGATCACTTGGAAGACGAAGCTCTCGCCCTAACAGCATCTTCGAAGGTGTTAGTTACACTTGTGGCTTCATGGATAGCTTACGGATATGCAAGGAGAAACAGGGGCACCTTGGAGTCCCAGTCCTTTTGATTGTCGGCTACAAAAATGGACAGATACTGTTCTAAGGTACGATTTAACCGCTCGACCATCCCATCCGACTGAGGATGCAAAGGAGTAGTCCGTGTCTTCTTCATTCCCAGAATTTTGGTCACTTCCTGGAATAACTTGGCTTCAAAGTTGTGGCCCTGGTCGGAGTGAAGTTCGACTGGCACTCCAAACCTTGAGAATACATGCTCCACTAAAGCATCGGCCTGTGCTAGCCTCTTGGTTAGGTATTGGTATGACTTCAGGCCACTTGGTGAAGTAGTCTTGCACCACAAATAGGTACCGATTCTTCCTCTCAGTCACTGGCAAGGGTCCCAAAATATCTAATGCCATCCTCTCGAACGGATCTCCGACAATGTACTTCTGAAGATGACCATGCCCTCTAGTTCTTGGTCCCTTTCTTAGTGTACAAGCATCACATGTTCGGCAACAACTCTCGACATCATCCCTGCAATGTAGCCAATAGTATCGCAATCTAACTTTGTTGAGAGTTTTATTAACTCTAAAATGTCCTCCAGCTGCTGAACTATGAAGTTCCCTCAGCACCTCTGGAACTATAATTTCTGGGAGTACCAGCTGTAGGCGTGTTTCTTTGCCATCTGCACTTTGCCAGTTCCGGTACAGGACACCATTTCTCAGAGATAGAGAATCCCATTGTGCCCAGTATGCCTTAGTTGAAGTACTTTGATCAGATATATCGGCCCACTCTGTGCGCTGGCCTTTTCCTTCCATTCAAATATTGGCCCAAAAGCAGGGTCCTTTCTCTGATCTTCGCCAATCTTTTCATCGCTCCATGGAGAAGGTTCATTGCCAGTTGTGAACTCTAGGATTCTTGATATCCGAGCAGTTGGCGATCACAATGAAAGCACATTGGCTCGCATGGCCTCCTGGACAGTGCAACAGCATTGTTGTGTAAGCACCCAGGTCTATGCTGTATTTCAAAATCGAACTCTTGAAGGTGCTGCATCCACCTAGCTATCTGACCTTCTGGGTTTTTGAAGTTCAGTAACAAAAATAATGATGCATGATCTGTTCGTAGAATAAAATGTCTTCCATATAAGTAATGGTGAAAATTTTTAAATAGACTTGACCATTGCCAGGAGCTCTCTGCGAGTTACACAGTAATTTCTTTCAGGCTTATGTAACACTTTGCTGTAATATTCTAATGGCCTCTCTTTTCCATCCTGGATCTGTGACAACACAGCACCAATCCCCGCATCGCTTGCATCAGTGTCTAAAATGAACTGTCCATCACTACTAGGATAACCTAGGACAGGAGGTGAAACCAAAATTTCCTTTAATTTCTGAATGAGAATTCACAATCAGGGGTCTAGAAAAATTTTCTTTTAGTCTCAGTCAATTCATGTAATGGCTTTGCTATTGTGGCGAATCCATGCACAAAACGACGATAGTATGCACACACCCCCAGGAAACTTCTTACTTGAGTCCGATCAGATGGATGTGGCCAATCTCTAATTGCTTTTGTCTTCCCTGGATCTGTTTCTATCCCTTAGCCGACACTACATGTCCCAAAAAAATGTCACTTTCCATTGGAACAAATTACACATTTTTAGGAACTAGCTTCAAATTAGCTGCTGTTATCCTCTGAAGCACTGAATCAAGACGTGTCAGGTGTTCATAAAATGTCTTCCCTGTAACCACAATGTCATCTAAATAAACCTGACAAATATCCAAAGGTAGTACTCTTTTCCATATGTCGTTCAAATGTTGCTGGAACATTGCACAGTCCAAAAGGCATGACCTTGAATTGCCAAGTTCCTTTCCCTTGTACAGAAAAGGCAGTCTTCTCTCTGTCTTTCGGGGCCACTTCACATTGCCAGTAACTGCTTTTCATGTCCAATGTTGAGAACCACTGGGATCCAGCCAGGCTATGCAGAGTGTCATCTATCTGAGGAAGTGGGCAGGAGTCTTTCCTGGTCACATCATTCAGCCGCCGGTAATCTACACAAAATCTTGTTGAGCCATCTTTCTTCTTGGCCAACACAACTGGAGATGACCAAGGGCTGTTCGATGACTCTATCACATCCAGATCCTTTATTTCCTTCAGAATGTCATCAACTACCTTGTGTGAAGCAAGTGGTAGACGTCTAGGGGGTTGCTTGATAGGTCTGGCGTCTCCTATATTAATATGGTGACATGCCACAGATGTCCTACCAAGATCATGTAAACCACATGTAAAAGCATTTTGATTCTTTATTAAGAGTTCTGCAAGAGTATTCTCTTGTCTTCAGTCCAGGTTTTACTTTGTCCCCTTAAGGAGTTCTGTAAGTGGTTCTGGCAGAGTATGCTTCACAAGATCCTCCCTTAAGACCTTAGACTCAGTGGTGTTTATCTGGGAAACCTGCTTACACAAGCCAATCGTTGCCCCTTCCTCAAGACGAATTGCCTTGTCAGTCAAGTTCATCATTCTAATAGGGAAATTATTTTATCTTGATGAAACCAATGTCCTGGCTACAAGTACTCCATCAGGGATGTTACTCCCTCTTCTCATAGACTCGATTAATCCTAGGCTCCTTACAAGACTGTCCTACACAGCACCCTGGTATCACAAATTCACTAGAAGCAGGCAACACAGTGGCCTGACAAAATACAGGGCAGCTGACATGTGATGTTAATTCTGGACGTGGTATCAGTACCAATTCGGTTTCAGCTACCTTCAAGACCCCCAGTCGAGTGTCAATGCAGCATCCTAGTTTACGCAGAACATCTAGTCCCAGTAAACATGCATTTGTAATATCCGCTATGTAGACTTCATGTTCTAACTCTAGTTCACCCAATTTTAGTTGCACACTTTTCTTCCCTTTCACTGGTGTTGTCTCACCAGTTACAGTGGTTAACATGCACACTCCAGTACTTTGATCATGTGATTGCTGGGGGAATGGCTTAATGATGTCTGGCCTGACGACAGTAATGGTCGCCCCTGTATCTACAACCATCTGACAGGGTACATCATTCAGGCTGCCCTCTACCAGCAATGCATCAACTTCCTGTTTCACTGTATGTACTCGAAGGAATTATGGGGCCTTACCTTCAGCAATCACTGAACTTCGCCCCTCAAGACCGGTGTTTACATGTTTCCCGAATTCTGAACTAATTGGTTGGTCTCACCTGGTTCTGGGTCTTGGTTTCTTCGCTGACACTGCCGACACTGGGCTGTCAGGTGTCCAGGTCATCCACAATCCCAGCACTCTAGCCGCTTTCCTGGTCGAGGGCTTTGTTCCGTAGCTCCAACTCTGCTGGAAATGATGCTAATTGCCATCTTAATTTCCTTCAGTGTATTCTCGATGCTATTCCCCTCTTCTTCACATGTTACTTTCGCTGCTCGCACCACACGCCGATTCGCTGGCACTTGCCTTGCTGATTCGACTTCCAGTGCACGGGCTAGAGCATCGTGCTTGGTACGAGGTGCTGCCAGGCGTACTGCTTGTCGCACCTCCAAGTCTGCAATGGCATCAACAAAGAACCCATTGGCAAGCACATCTCGCGCCTCCTCTGGACACCCCTCAAGTGACAGATGGGCTAGTCTCACAATGTCTTGCCAAAGTTCCTGAAATGACTCCCCAGGTCGCTGGCTATGGCTTCGAATTTGGGCATGGTGGGCATGGCGTAAATAGCAGTCCCCGAAACGCAGCACCAGGGCAGAGACTGACGTAGAATACTCCAGGCGATGTCGTTCAGGCAAAGATTGGAGTATACTGAGTGCAGGACCCCTCAACACTACTGCCAGGTAGTAGGCACGTTGCTCTTCTGTCCAACCATTCAGGGTTGCAACAATCTCATATTGGTGCTGATATTCATGCCATGGGGTTTGGCCATCATAAGGGGCAGTCTTGATTGTAACTCCCTTTCCAGCCCCAGGCATAGCAACCTAAGCTGTATTAATGTGCTGTGGTAGTCCTACCACCGATCCTGACATCGCAGAGCACCTCCTGTCGTTACCCTGATGTCTCAACTCTAACTTCGTCGAGCCGCTATCCCGACACACCGATGGTTGACCACCTGCCTGTCGCTGTAAAAATTTCTCCCATTCCATCCTTAAGACACTCACCTCTTTCTGCAGGTCGTCTTTCACACTTCCGATTTTCTTTTCGACATTTTCATTAACACTGTCAATTCTATGGTCCACCAATTCACTGACATTTTCAATTCTTTTGTCCACCAATTCACTAACATTGTCAATTTTTAGGTCCACCATTTGATAAACACTTTCAATTTTCTTGTCCACATACTCTATTTTAGTATGCACTAGCTCACTAATTCCCTCTATCTTCTTATCTACATTCTCATTAACACTATCTATTATCTTGTCGATATTCTCATTAACACTGTCTATTTTCTTGTTTACATTTTCGTTAACACTGTCAATTTTCTTGTCAACATTCTCATTAACACTGTCAATTTTGGTATTTACACCGCTTATTTGGCTACTTAGTCCCTCTATTAGAGCTCGCAAACCATCTAGCTCACTAACCATTTATCTTGTAAACATAAACTTATAACCTAAAATTTCCTACCGAATAAAAATTAACAACTATGATTAAGTATCTAAACATCTACACTTAATTTTAACATCATTTAAAACATTTAATCTAATTTTTAACAATTGCCTCCATCCCACTTCTGACACCAGTGTTACAAGTTGTGGGATAGGTACGTTTGGGGATGGAGGTCTTTGATAAAATAAAGAAAATAAAGGTAACCTAGTTTATTTACAACTGTATATACAAAAAATTCTATGTCTATAAAGATTTACCACAATAAATGTCAAACAGAACAAATAACTACTATTTACATTTACCAATGATATGCATTTCCCTTCAAAGCTAAATTAAGGCTTTTATATTGTTTCAATTTCTCCAAATTTTAAGAAGTTTTTGTGGTCTTCAAATTGTTTAATAAATGTTACAGGATTTTCTGTAATTTTCCCAGACTTTTTTTTTGTATGTCCCTAGACTGTAGGTTTGCAGGATGATGTAGCATAGCATCTTATGTATATGTGTTCGTTCAAGGTATTTGTCACCTTCATTACTGTTACCTTTTTTAACATTTGTTCTCGATATGAGTCTCGTGGCTCACTTTATATCAGTTCTTATGTTGGATTGAATTTTTAAGCCTTTCCAAACTTCAATGAGTCTCATTTGTTATTGTGTCAATACATTCTGAAAAATGCTTAGCTAGGGACTGCTATTGTGTAACTCTGTTTCTTGTCTCCTCTACACACTTATTTCCTAGTTGACTCAAACTGGTTTATATATTTCTATTCCGGTTTTGAATTGTCACTTCCAGCCTACTTCATATTTCATGCACGTTGGTACGCTACTTTGCTCCCAGACTACCAAGGTGCCCACCAGTTAGGTCACCACTATCAGAATACCACAGAAACCATGATAAACCCCAGAGGTAAGTCATAGGGAAACAATAAATAAATAATATTCAATCATTTAGGTTTATGCAGATATAATTTAGGCCAAAATAGAAAAAAATATATTTCTTTGCTTTTTTTGTTGTGGCCCAACTCATGTACTGGGAGCCGATTAAATATCGCTTTTGAGAGGTGCAACGCAAAATTTGCACCTGCACTGTGTTGCTTTGGTCTTAAATATACAAATACGCAGGTGCAAGTGGTCACGTGATGGCTACAAGTGCCTGAAAATCTGCAACTAGCAAATGGCTCGACGCAAGTATATCTGCGCCCTTCGCGCATGCGCATTGGACAATTTTAGGGTGTGTGAAAGTGAATTAACATAAAAGTTGGATATCTTTATCTGTATCCAGTGTTCTATGAACTTTAATTATTTACGTTTTCGTGTACACATTTCACGATTTCAGCTTTTTATAGTTACGAAGTACAGAAGAAATACGAAACTGAAATGTTTTTTACTAAAGAAGCAATTAAAAATGGGCAACGATTTATCCTTTCCCCGGAATATATTTTGAGGGTATTTTTCCGTGGCACACGACGAGAAAATAGAGTTGCGTTTGTGACGAGGTTATTTGTACCGTTAAAAACTTTTCTTAAAACTTTTATGCAAATGATAATGTAAATAAATAGCGAATATGTTTTGCAAGTACCTGTTTGTCTAAAGTCTTTCGTGAGACTTGCTGTCTACACACATCACATCCTATCTCGGTGAACATTGAACTTACAATAATCTAGACCTAATTAAATGTATTGCAGTATAGTTGTACGAACGCCACTCGTACTCGTATACACTACACATTAGCAATAGCAATGAATTATTAAGAAATAATCAACGTATCACGATTTACGACTCACTGAAAGACAAATGACACATGAATAGCCCATTTGGTAGTAGGCCTACACTCACAAAAACAATGCCACACAAGTTAAAATAACTTACGTGAATTTCAAAACTAGGCCACTCAAATTAATATCAGAACAAATATAAAATGTATACATAGTTTTTGCTCTAATCGCGTCACACGTCTATCACTTTAGGGACTTTATTTTCCGTTAGCAACATAAAGTATGTAAAAGCTGGCTACAGACGAAAACCACTCTGATGTGTTCCAATTGTGTTACAAAAATGCTGCTCTCCATAAATAAAGCACTTAATTAATCACGAACACAAAAATGAACACACGCATCCACTACACTGAAAGAACCACGACATTATGGAAATTTACTTTCACAATTCATAACGCAACTACGACGTATACACTTGTAATGAAAACTTTGTAACAATTTTCCTTCATAATTTGATATGAACCTATACTTCTTACATCCTTGTTTAATCACGAGAAGGCTACAAAATTTGAGGTTACGAAAAATTTAACCAAAACATTACTTTTAGCGCGAGAAATGTTCACTGCTACATGGAAGCATCTGCATGTAAGTACGCGGGTGTGCAGACAGCTTTTGCTGTTCAAGCGGCAGTGAGGATGATGTTACAAATTTTCTGATTGGCTTGTGTAAGTTAGAGAGGGGAGGAAGTTGCGCCGAGCCAAAATAGGCTCCGCCCCTTGCATTTTCGAGTATATTTAATTCCAACTACGACTCGAGGTGCAGGTGCAGAGCAGATTTCCTTGCGTTGCGCTGCGTCGGTGCAAAATGCAAGTGGTGATATTTTATCGGCCCCCTGTACATTTAACTTTATACACATACATGAAAATCCAAAAAGACATATGGTGACAATATTAATTAATTATGTGAGACACAATAATTTACGAGCCAACATGGCATCATTATATAAATATTTTAATAATTCAAAGATATATTTTGTTCCATAACACCAAAATGACACCTTGAATTTATAGCTCAGATTACATGCAATCAATAAAAATGATTTAGTATTTAGCCAAGACTTAATACACAGCTCCTAATACAAAATTTCCCTAACACCTCTGAGCAAAGATAATATTCTTGGATGTTAAATCACATTCTTTTACTAGTTTTTCTCTAACATTTTAACCATTCAATATGACATCTCTTATTACAAGCAAATATGCTCCCTTTTTCATAAGCTTTATCATTACATTTTATAAAGGCGAATATGGCACCAGAAGAAATTACACTTTTATTGTACTCTGGGCAACAACATATACGCAACAATCATGGCATCTCCGTGCAAGAAAACCCTAACTCCAAATTTTATGTCAACTAAACGTAAATTAATTTACCTGAAGCAAAACAAACGACTAACATTACTACAATGAGAATAGAGCCCTCAAATGGGCATAAATTCAACTCAAAAATAGTCAGAGCATTAAATTCTAATACCCGTACTTAACTTATAAAGAGCCTCGCCATCTCTTGTTCACTCTCACAAAAACCCGCATTTATACCCAGTTTGCTCCCCTCCCCAAACTGATGACATCAACACGTCCATGGTGGGAGAAGACCACTAGCGCCGGAACTTGAAGTTGCGAATGTCTCAAGTAGGCCAGATTTTTAATAAACAGCGCTCTATGTGACGTATGCAGCTGCAGCTTCCGAAAACGGCAGCAAGGGAGCACGTCACTGCCGAAATCTGGTCAGCTATTCGTGCTTCACCCGGCCAATCACCATCAGGGGCAAGTCAGCCTACGTCACTAAAGGAGAATTGTGTAGTCGAGTCTTCAGAGTGCAGCAAAGCAGATGTAGTGTGTGAAGTACTTTCCAACGATTCTTCGCCGGCGTCACGGGAAAATAATATTCCTGTAAAACACAAGATACGTTTCCATTTACATCAGCGACTATTTCATCCATGTTGCACACAATCCCCGTGTAAATTATATCGACAACACATAGCTAAATATATGACGTTAAACAGTTCCGTCAAATCATGTGCAAAAAATTTTCCATGACGTAGCATTGATTGAATTCGGGGAAACAGTGATTCACTCTCCCCCTCTTGGGAAGAAAATAAAAGTCCAAAGAGTGCAGGCAGATTCAAGTTTCCAACGAGAGGCTGGAGATGAGTTGGCCACCCTCATCTGAAGTATCCACAGAACTCGGACAGCAGCTTTAACAGGTGTAGATCCCAGCAGAAGAAACAGTAAACATACAGAAGTCTTGCAGGTGGTGCAGGTGGTGAGGGAGGAGAATAAAAAAAAACGCGAAATACGAGATCCGGTGAAATGAACTAAAGATCCCTAATTAAATAACTACCCCCAGGTTTCAAGAGATGCCATAATTCACAACCATAACTCACTGGATATAATGTCGCCAGGGCGACTGAGCGATGACGAGCCTACTCAACATCAATATACTTCTTTACCTGATCAACATGAGTTTTTAACACCTTCTCTGGTGACTGTGGATCTTGGACCAAAAGAGTTTCAGGAGTTAGAAATCGTTTTACAATAAATGGTCCACTCCACTTAGGAGCCAACTTGGCAGTAAAGTAATCTGTCTTGCTGCTTAAATAGTGACTAGCAAAATACTTTGTCACCCACAGAAACTGTAACAGGAACACACTTTACGTTATATTTCGTTGCTACCATATCGTGATACAATTTTAGATTATCTGCAACCTTTCCCCACAGCTCTTGGAGATCTTTTGGGTTCATTGTCCCAAAATCTGGTCCTTGCAATGTCCAAGCATTTAATAAAGGATGCAATATTTTTCTCCCTAAAAATATCTCTGATGGACTATACTGAGTAGACACACTGATCACACTATTAAAGCATAAACAAAGAAACTGTACTACTTCGTCCCACTTACATTGAGATTTATCTTTAAGCGCACGAAGGGCATTTTCAAATTCCTATTGTATCACTCGACCAAGTTCGACTGAGAATGGTATGGGGATGTCTGCACCAACCTAACCCCCCACTGAATCATCGCATCTCTGATTGAATTTATTTGAAGTAAAGTAGGTTCCGTTATCAGTTACAACGATTACAGGTGATCCCAAAGATGTAAACAGGCAATTGTTTAATATTTTACAAATTTCGTTGGCCTTGGTTGTTCTTATAGTATACATTACAACAAATTTCGAAAAATCATCAACAGCAACTTATATATAAATATGGCCTGACACACTCCTCGGTAAAGGACCTGCCACATCTAAATATAATCGTTCCCGAGGAAAATCAGCTACTTTATTAGAATACTTTCCTTCAAAGCGAGTACTCTTGGGTTTTGTTTTCTGGCAATCCTCACACATACGAACCCAATTCATTACTTCATTCTTTAAACCAGTCCACGTGAATATTTCCAAAATACGCAAAACGATTTTGTCCTGTCCTAAATGTCCTCCAAAAATGGAATTATGGTAATATTCATAAATCATACACATCATATCAGAAGGCACATATACTCTACTTTTTTCTTTTTAGTCATTTCACCTATGAGATCTTTGTGTAAAATATATTTAGACCCTCATTGGAGAATGTCCCTCCTAATATTTACTCAGTCCTCATCCTTCTCCTGAAATTCTGGAAGTTTTATAAAAGCCTTTGGAAAAGTTTGCAATAAGTTTAGATCACCCTTAACTTGAAAATGTGTATTTTCTCACACATCTTTATCACAATTTAATTCAGACACCATGGTAATTTCTCCCTCAACATCATCCTGTTCTTGATACATACATGACAAACAGTCAGCTACAACATTATCTACTCCCTTTATATGATGAATATTACATTTAAATCGTGATAGCATTGTAAGCCAATGTGCAACCCTTCCTACAGGTTTACTTGAAGTAAGTAACCAACTTAACAATTGATTGTCTGTGTAAAGTTCAGGCAACAGGAGCCAAAACTCCATCTATCTTCACAATCCCCGTGTAAATTACATCGACAATACACAGCAAAATATATGGTGTCAAACAGTTCCGTCAAATGGTGGGCGAAAAATTTTCCATGACGTAGCATCGGTTGAATTCGGTGAAAAGGTGTTTCAAAGTTGTCTGCATCAATTCTTAATTCACTTAAATTATCCTGTAGTTGTTCTAAATTATTAGCCACCCTTTTGACGCTGCTCTCAAAAACATGAGTAACTCCTGCAACTAACTGTACTTCTGCCCTAACTTGTGTTATATCCTCATTGTTTATAAATGTCTAATTTCTTATCAAGTTTATCTTGTCCTCCTTACTTCCTCTTGCACTTCACATTTCATAGTATTCATTCAATTTATTGTAAATCTGGTGTCCTATCTGGTCAACCCTTTCATTTATTGATGCTTCCATGTTTTCACTCCTCTCTCGATTCTCTTGTATCATCTTAATATCCTCTTGCATAATTTTCTGTACTGCTTTATATATACCATTTAGATTACCTAACTTTACTGAACTAGTGTTATTGTAACTCTGTATTTGTGACTCTTCTGGGATTACTTCAATTTTATTCAACCCCGTGAACATGCTATCAGTCATACTCGCGTCATCATTATTATTATCATTTGTTATATCTGCCTTTTAGCTTCTCTCCTAGAGCCTTCCTGTTTCATCACACCTATATGCTCTTATGCTGTCAGCATTTATTAGCTCCTTCTTCACATCACTGTCAGACTGCCAATGTAAAGAACTCCAGAGGAAATATTTGTGGCTATGTTTCCGTCCCGGCACACGGATAAACTATGACGTTTCCTCATTGGAGTGCCACACAAACAGGATTAGTGTTTATTTTACCATAGCCCAAAAAGAAAGAAAGAATTAATAGTATTTGTTTATTTCGAAAAATATCATAAAGTCTAAATGTATCTAGTTACCACAGTTAAATATTATACCAGTCCCGCATATTGATTAAATTATCAGATTTTTTCCTCTGAAATCATAAAATAAAAAGAACAACATATTCTTGTTTTCGTTCATGCATGCTATTGTCGGAATGAGTGTTCTTTCTCGGGAAGACTGCTTTTACTCGCTTATTGCTTAAAAGCTCGTCGGTTCAAAATTGTAGAAAACACTCTTATAGTCTGTCTAGAACCTGATTGACGTTTGATAAAAAAAAACATTTTTAATTTTTTTTTTTATTTTTGTGAGCTGAAGCAAATAAACCTGGATTGATCTTACTTAAAGAGTTGTAGTTTCACGGCATTTGATCATTCTGACCTCACATTTTTAGGATTATTATTTTGACTATGACTGTTGACGGCATCGTTATCCACATCTAAAAAAAAGTGTCCAAATCAGGTTCGAAACATAGTTACACTTGTTAATCCATTCAAGTTCCATTAACAACACCAAAGTCGTTATTAATATTCTTGATTTTTTTAAAAATTCGTACCTTAATGCTTCCGAACTTCTGGTATATCAATTTCACCAACTTCAAAAATAATTTCGTTAATACAGTACACAGAACTTAACTTATGAACATTAAATTTACAATTAAATTTTAATATAATGTTCTTTATAAAAATATTGTCTGACTGGGTCTAGTTTAACTTTCATTACAAACGGTAAAATACTGTTGTAATATTTTCTGAACGATATAAATATTTTTCACCGTTAAAAAGATTAAACGAATTTGATCTTGATTCACAGTTTTGCTTACAACTGCTTTGCTTTTAGCACGTAGATAACGTAGTGTCTTCAGAAAATTATGTTATAAATGTGTTTGAAAATCAAACAATATGTGATAGCACTCAACAATAATTTAACAACATAAGGTTTTTCATTATGTCCTTTAAAATTAAGGCGTTCAAATATTTTAACTACAAAAAAAATTTCACAAAATAAAATAAATTCTGAAATTCAAAATGCTTCAATGCAAGTGGTAACGTAAATAAATACAACAACTTTGATAGTTTCAGTTTTAATAAATGCAGTGAATATATTGAACTTAATAACATTTTCAGTTTCCTCGATTGGAGTGGGTTCCTCCATCACATATTTCATACGTATTTTCGTTTTCTCGTTACACATGTTTTATGTAAGACTAATTATGTTGGGGTTCTCTTTATTTGATGCTAACCTCCGTAGTGTAGTCGGTTAGGCGACGGTTTGTAGTGCGAGAGGTCCTGTGTTCGGATCCCAGCGCCGGCATTGATGTTGTGTTGTTTCTTCACCTCGCTTCACAATCATCGGATCTTAAGACCTCGTTGTTAAATGGCCGACAAACCCTCTCACCGCGTCTTATCTTTATTTAATAAGATGGGAGAGCTAAACTTCCAGTTTATAGTCTTTCGTGAAACTGTTCATGCACTGTTTCTGATCTATTGACCGAGTGAGGTGGCGCAACGATAAAACATTGAACTCGCATTAGGAAAGATCCGGCCATTCTGATTTCGGTTTTCCTGTTTCCCCGAAATCGCTCTAGGCGAATGCCGGAACGGTTTCTTAAAAACTGCCATGGCCGACTCCTCACCCAGTCCCTGTAATTGCACCAATTTGTGTCGCCCTCGCTAATGACCTCGCTGCCGACGAGACGTAAGGCCGACTTAACTTTAGCAAATTTATTGACAAACCTATATCTGCTGTCTGCACAAATCACACCTACCTCATTGAATAGTGAACTTTTAAATTTAAATATGTTATAAAAGCCCTTGTACGAAAGCCATGTGTATTCGCAACACATTTGCCTTTGATTATTTTGAAATAACTAACGTCCAACTAAACGGTGTAATCCACGAGTGTGTTACCATGTAACACGAGTTACAAAACTTACATGGGACTAAAAAATTAACTACTTAAATTAAAACCAGTACATGTATAAAATGTAAGCATAATTGTTCTAGCATCACGACATATATTAGTTACTTTAGGTCCCATGTTTTCCGTTTCTTGCATAAATAATTATATAAAAGCAGAACCGTCAAACAACAAATGGGTTCCAACAACCACGGTGATATATTTCGTTTGCTTTACAAAAATGCTGCTATAAATTAACATAGCAGTTAAATATTCACAACAATTTTCGTTCAACAAAATTGAACACACGTATCCGTCACAGAGTAGGATAAAACCAGGACATTATCAAACAATCGTTTTCACCACACTGCAGAATACAACTACGAAATAAATGCTTGTAGCGATAATTGTGTAATAATTATCCTTCAAAGATTTTAAATATAAAATATTTTTCCTATATCCTGGTACATGCACAAGAAGGCTACACGATTTGAGTTTGCGAGAAATGTAACTAAAACATTACTTCTGGTGCGAGGAATTAGTCGTTGAACGCTTGATATTTTCGACACATTGTTAGGCTACTTATTTGAAAGGTACTAGTTTCCTACCTCTTGAAGCCGTAGGCAGTCTAAGGCCGCCTGCACACGAGCGGCGCGTTAGCGTAGCGTTGGCGTAACGTTGGCGATGAGCGTAGTGGAAATACCTTAGCCCGGCGGGTAGCTGCAGACGGACGTACACCGCCAGAGCGTTGTTCCGGCGTTGACTCGGCGGCGAGTTTGGCAACGCCGGGACTGCTACAACGCAGCGTTGTCGTCACGTTGAGCCGT
>PNEQ01031164.1:0-12704 GCA_003012365.1 Medauroidea extradentata
CTTGATGACTGAAGTACCAATCTTGTGTACAAAGAGGTTTTTCAATTAAAGTAAATATTATCAGTTACGAATAATACTCGCGAGCAAAGCCGCGGGGGACTGCTAGTATATATATATATATATATATATATATATATATATATATATATATATATATATATATATATATATATATATATATATATATATATATATATATCTTAAAATATAAAATGAAGTGTCCTGACACACTCACACACTCATCAACGCACAGCCCAAACCGCTGGACCTAGAACTATGGAATTTTGAGGGAAGCTTCCACTTGCCCCGTAGGCACCCACTAAGAAAGGATTTTTCGAAATTCGATAAATAAAGGGGTGAAAAGCCGTAAAATGTGTTTATCATTAATCCGTGATTTGTCTTAAACCATTTCAGGTAGTGAGGTGATTTTTTTTTAAAATAATGCTTAAGTAAATATCTAAAAAGTATATTTACAATTTTTCGAAATTCGTCCTTGAAAGCTCTTAAAAAAATGAAACGTGTTTTTTTTATTAATCCCACTTATCTCCTAAACCGGTGGGTATATTGAAATGGTTTTTGCTTTAAAATAAATCTTACGTAAATATGAAAAATTTCAGGATTTTTCGAAATTCGTCCTTTAAAGTTGTTAAACAAATAAAACGTGATTTCATATAATCATCTGTACCGCTTATACACTTGAGATATCGAGATGATTTTTTGATAAGAATAATGCTTATCTAAATATCTACAAATCAAATTCAGGTTTTTATGAACTTCGAAAGTTAAGTAGATGAAAAGCAGTAAAATGTTACAATCTCCCAAAAAAAGAGAATGATCACGGAGAAATAATTCAACAGTCGTTTCTTTATGCCAACCTACTCATAAATAAAACCTCTTAGGACTGTAGCCTGTATATACGAAAGAATTATCACGGCATGCCTTTAACATTAAGATTACATTAACATAAAGTTTTTGGTGTGGAAGGGGTGGGGTTACGGGTTCGTATCTCGTGCAGGACTTTGCGATAGGATTACTAGCAGTGCGCCCGCGGCTTTGCTCGCGTGTATTACTCACAGCAGATATTATTTGCTTTAATTGAAAAACCTCTTTGAACACCATATAGACAGTTCAGTCATCAAGTGTTAGAATGACAAAGCTGCTAGTCGAGTTAACTCTGAAGCAGGATAAGTAGCTATAGCTGTCCACGCGAAAAGGAGTCTTAATTAATACTGTCCCTGCCACTAACAGCGACTTAAATTGGGCCTTATTTATAGTCACAGCAAAGTTGACGTTGTGGGGTAGTTACAGACTTATAAGGGCCGTATTTATATACCTTTTTCGAATGACAACCAACTGCTCAGCAATGCTTTCTCTATGGGGATAGCAGTTGGTTGTCATTCGAAAGAGGTTTATAATATCGGCCCTGAATGTAAGACAGTGATAGAATTAAATACGCAGTTTGCGTGGTATTAGGACAGATATTCCCCGAGCACAACTATTGGTGATAGTGCCCTGAATAACATACTTGTTATTCATACCATCCAGTTGAAGTTATGTGCCACTAGGCAGTTTTGGCGGGATTTTGTATTGCAGAATTATAAAATTATTTGGTGCCAACCTTGAAGTTAGTGAGATGGTATAATGTGGGATGACGTTGTCGAGGAACTTAAGTTGATAGTGGACTGCATAATAAATTTTTCCCACTTCTGAACGACTTCATCTAACTGCACTGATGTAATATGTCTTACATTTTTGTGTCAAAATTGCACATCTGCAAAGCTTTAATGAAATTTGAGCCAAGAACCTTTGGAACAATAGACCGGAGCTTAAAACAACTGCACAACATAACGTCGAAATTACTAATGAAAACCAAATTTAAAAATAAAATATTACTTTCTTAAGCTCATAGAGGAGTACAACAAAACATCTCGATAGAACTGTAGGACGAAACTCCTATATAAATTGTTTCTCGCTGGTCGTGCTTGTTTTCGCATCGTCTGCCTTGAAAATGTACAAACTAAGTTTTCTTCTTAATAATTAAGCTATCTCACAAAATAAAGACTTGCATTACTATTTTTAAATACTTATGTAAGCATCTTTCTGACGCGAACACCATCTCTACTGGTTAGACAAATATCATCGGCTGATAGAAAACAACTTTTTTGCCTTTGGGCTACTTTAGGTGTCGAATTTTGAAAAATCTCAACTACAATTTTAAAAAATATAGAGGGTTTCACAAGTACTCACAGGTGGCACTTGCAGATAGAAAACACATACACGCAGATGGACGAACACATTTCTTCCCGGAAGCGACGTCACAACGCTTCACCGACTACATCGACTTCATCAGGTGACGAGTGGGGACACACCCTAAACATTTGTTCAAATATTCAAG
Organism: Medauroidea extradentata; assembly: GCA_003012365.1. Classification (NCBI taxonomy): domain Eukaryota; kingdom Metazoa; phylum Arthropoda; class Insecta; order Phasmatodea; family Phasmatidae; genus Medauroidea; species Medauroidea extradentata. The sequence goes on from PNEQ01031164.1 coordinate 2,396, forward strand.
TGAAGTGAAAATCACGACGATAGCTCGTTCAGTCGAAGCAAAATCGATCATTAATTAAAAATCACATATAACTCCTGTGCAGTGTTGGATGTTCAAGTTTTGACAAATCTTAATACCATTTTGCGGCCACTTACCAAATCATCATCCTGAAGAAAAAATAAACTGAATATCTCGATGGGTTCGATATATTACCTTTTTTTAATCTCTTTAAGACTGAATTCGGAAAAAATATTTAAATGGTACTTGAGATATTTACAAATGCAACAATTTAAAGCAAAGAGCACTTCGATATCTCGATTGGTTCGATAGATGGAGGAATAATCGAAAACACAATTCACGTATTTTTACACCATTAATTAAAGAATTTCGAAACGTCTTGGAGTATTGTCATAGACATTTGTATACGTAACCAATTAAAGTAAAAAATCGCGACGATATCCAAACTGTATTTCAAAGATACATACGATTTACAAAAAATATATTTTGCCCCTTTTTACTGCTTGGGGATCGAATTTCAAAAAATCCTAAAACTATGTTTTGGGTATTTTCGTAAGCAACATTTTGAAGTGAATGCCAACTCTTTATACCGAAGGATTCGATACATATCGACAGTTAATCGGAAACACATTTTAGGTATTTTCACCCTTTAAACGTTGAATTTCAAAATATCATTAAATTGGCCAAACTGCATTTTTATGTGGGTCCTATAAAAGTTAAAATCACGATGATAGGCCGTCGGGTTCGATCTCTATCGATGTTTCTTAGGAAATACATTTCATCCTTTTTCACCCCCTTAGAGGTCGAATTTCGAAAAATCCCTTCTTAGTGCTCGCCTACGACCTAAGGCGAACCCACGCAAAAAAAAATTTCACGATTCTAGGTTCAGAGGTTTAGGCTGCAGTTCGATATGTCAGTCAGTGTTAATTTATATATATATATATATATATATATATATATATATATATATATATATATATATATATATTCCTGTTTCCCGACTATCCTTTAATCTCTTTGCTCTATGTAACAACCAGTTTGTTATTTGCTACTAATCCGACTGGAATGTTTGTGGAGATGCTTTCGAGAATTTCGTGTTCAGTAAGATTCGTTACATTATTAAAACTAAATATTAAAACATTTATAATGTCAACTTTTCAACACACATAATAGCAGCAAGTGACCTTGTCTTACTGAAAGTGCTAGTTGTTGTACACCCTAACTAAGGTAGTATTTGAAATGCTCAGAAACCGTAATTCGTGTAATCAAAGTGCGTTTCAACTTTTAGTCACGTGTTAGCAACTGTTCCAGACTACGTCTGTTTATCCACAAAGGAATATACGTTTACGTTTAAGATATTAAATACGTCCACAATACTAAATCACTAAATATAGAAACGTGGGAATCTGTTGGTGGTTAGTTGTTTAGCATTTCCAACGGTATGACAGTGTTTTATTTCTCGTATCTATCTTGACATATGATCAAAATTACATAAAAAAATATGTTTTCCACTACACTGACTGTGGGTGAAAGTGTTTGTATTTGTATTAAAAATAGAACAGCTAATCTTCTTATTTCACAATCTATAAAGTGATATACAGTCCGAGACAGTTTAAAAGAATTATTGCGACTCCCTATTTCTTAAGTCGATACTTGTACATCACTCAGCCTTTCCCCATGAGTCTTATGTAGCATGTAAAATGTTCATCGTCATTCTCTCTACACTCAGATGCACTGGTTTTCAAACTCTGGTTCACAGACTGTGGATGGCTTCTGTTACGAGCAACGAAAGCGAAAGATCAAACGAACAAGACCGTTGTATCGTTACCATTGTAATACTACCGTTTTATTTTGACCTTCAGTGACAAGTAACATTTTACTCACAAGTACCTACTATAAAACAAAAAAAAAAAAAAAACAGTTAATGCCTGATTTCTCCCAGGTGCACAGAAATTTACCTCCGGTAGAAATGTATTATTAATAGTTTCTTGCGATGTCTACGTTGGTCTAAAAAATTCCATAGGAATTTAATTACTTATTCGAAATACATCGAAATATTTTCCTAGTCAGTTTTAATTAAATTTATGACGTTGTTCGTATATAATGGTGCTTGAATGAAGATATTTCAAGGTAGGTGTAGTGTATTTAAGACGACTTTTCAACCCAGTATGACAAGTGTGGGAGGAAAGGTGGAAAAACTGAAATGACAATACAGTAGACGTACACCAACTTTTTGCTGAAACGGAAGAGAAAAGCATTTTGGTTAAAACCATCCCTTGTGAATATTTAAGGGATAGTGCTTCATAATAGGCCTGGATGATATTCAGACACGCAACCACTTTGAAATACATGATCTGTGGGCAGGACGGCTTCTTCCGTGACTGTTCCATTTCCCTCTGGGAATGTTCAATCCATCGCTTCCTCAGTGCCATCGTCTCTCTCTTCTTCCTCTAAGCTTCCTTCAACGAAGTCATAGCACTACTTGAAACAATTTAGACAGCATATGTCAGAATTCTGGTACCTTACTGACTTGAATATTTGAATAATTAATTTATGAAACTTAATATTTATTTGCAATTTATTATATTTCGCCAGGAATAAGTTAAGAGGAGTGAAGGAATTTTGGTCAACGCTTAAAAGCGAGGTATTCAACGCTGATTGTGGTGACGTGAGGTGAGAATGGAGCAGCGCTGGAAAGAATGGGTGCTGGGGAAACGGGAGATCCCTGAGAAAACCCGCCAACCAACGGCATCACCTGACGCGATCCCCACGTTCTGAAATTCGGGACGACCCCGCCGGAAACCGAACCAGGATGATATTAGAAATAAATTATGAATATCCTAATTATAGATTTAGTGCGGCTTATACTGTACTACGCTTTTATCTGGTCCTTGAGCTGTGTATGGCTACGCTGTAGCTAAATTCCTGCGCTAGGCTGGTATAAGTAAGGTAGCTTACTATTGGCACAAATCCTGTTTTTTGTAAGTACATAAATAGTTATAGGTGTCAAACAGTAAGTTAAACGTTTTTGTATAGACACAACTGTTGCAAAAATGGCATTGAAAATATTCCGTTCAGTACTGTGCAACAATTTAATACAAATGTACAAAAGTTAGTGTATTTATTTTAAATAACTGTAGAGTAAAAAATATACAATTTTCTGTGCTACTTGTTAAAATGTGCATTTATAAAAGGTTAAGCCTACCGTGTGGCACCTGTAGGTAGGGAAAGCTCCGTATTTGGTTGACAATGACGTCACTAGAAACAGAACGAGAGAGCAGTCCATTTTCAAAGCGACACATGTCTTTATGTACGTTAATTTTCTGGAAATAGTGGAGAATTAATTTGAAATGTATTTTTTAATGTAGGTTTGTGAATTTTGATGTGGATATTGTGTCTAAAAATTATTGCCCTCACTCTACACATAAAGTGATTGAGACATTTTGGTCAGCGCTTAACATCGAGGTCATTAGCGCCGGTGAGTATGGAGCAGTACCGGAACGAGAAGCCGGGGGAAACGGGATATCCTCGAGAAAACCCGCCAACCAGCAACAACGTCCGTCTATGCATAACCATAAGTAGATACATACTTATATCATGGTCCTGTAATTATTACATGCGTGGACCAAGGATGCTACATAGACCGACAGCTCAAGTGGCTCAAAGTGATAGGAATGTGAGCGATTTCGGAAAATAATAAGAAGCCTAAATAAAGACGGTTGTCCGGGAATCGAACCTGCTACGTTCCGAAAGCGAGTCTAGTGTGTTACCACTGTGCTATACCGCTGCGTATGTTATTCCTCGCCGAAATAACCCTTTTAATTGTATGTCTTTAAATAAATTTCCGAAGGTCATTTTAATTAAATTATAAAAATTTTATTTCGATTTTACTAGCAAAGTTTTAACACAATGAAAGCTTAATACCACAAAACCGACATTTTAAACGTTTTAATTCTGTTGTTCATTGCTAAGGATTTCATTACTCACATGATTAAGTAGTTTCATAAAAGTAGATCAAGGGAATCGTGAGAGATATGGTGTTACATAATACGAGCACGTGGTGTGACGTAACAACGAAGTGCTGGCACGCTAACGGCTGCTCCGACACACTCATCACTGTCTCTTATGTGCAGAGCGTTAAACTGAAGCGCATTCTTCCCACCAGCAGCGCGCTTTACTGCCGATATGTCAGTGTATAACTTACAAAATAGTGATAAGTGTGATCCGCACGCCTCTGTTATTTTCAGTACATTACACAGGCAGTTTCTCGCCTAAATATTCCCGTGATAACACCAATTTTAACACGATAAGTAGTAAAAAAATTACCCTTTACAGACCATCTTTGAGGCATAAGTTTTCGTAAGTGTTAAAATTACTTAAATTATCTTTTTATTTACTGTTGTTACGTACGTGGATCAACGTAGGCAATTGAGAGGAGACCATAACAATGAACACGCACAAGTGCATCATCAACGCAGAATTACACCGAATTTACAGTGAGATACTGTAGTTGCACATGCGTATTTGTTTAACGTATGTAACGTAGTTTGTAATAGGCGTCTATAAGACATTCTAAAAAAACTCGCTATTTTCAATTTTGGCTGGCTTCAGAATCAAATTTGAAACACACGCGCGTCTTTGAAAATTGCATTAAATCATCGTGAAGAATATTTCATTCCTTTTCAGCGAAGTGATGTATTTGTCGCAGTGAGTACAGAACTCGCCTTCCAACAAGACGATCCGGGTTCAAATCCCGGCGGGGTCGGTCCCCGGATTTTCGCATATGGTAATCGTGCCGGACGACGCCACTGGTCGGCGGGATTTTATTCGGAGATTTCCCGTTTCCCCCGCTCCATTATTCCGGCGTTGCTCCATACTCACCCATCACCAGCGCCAAAGTGTTGAGTGCTGACCAAAATATTATATTTTCCTATTTAAAAAATATGAACAATTATTAATAGTTTAGCAACACAACATTTATTTCAAATAGGCTACAGTTCAAAAACCAAGTAAGGTGACCAACTCAACTACCCGTCAAATTCATACATTACTTAAGGAAAAGTAGGTTATTCTGCTATGAAAGAAGTAAAAAATAAAGCTACAAAAAGAAAACAGGTTCATTTTAAATAGGGTGCTCACTTTCGTGGGCCATCTATGGTAGACTAATCCGGAATGTTTCTTCAAAAAAAAGTAAATTCTTGCGCACCAGTATTTGTTTGTGCGCTTCCTAGTATTCGTATGCGTTTTATATATATATATATGTGTGTGTGTGTGTGTGTGTATGTATGTATGTATGTATGTATGTGTGTGTGTGAATGTATGTGTGTGACAAAAAATTTGCGAAAACCCACAGCAAGGGGTAATAATATGAAGGAAAAATTAGCAGTTTTATCGATATTTGTGAAAGTGTTTACAAACGTAGCCGACAAGAAGGTACAATTTATTGCATTATAATTTGATTTATTAACGAACGTGTTTTGTTAAATGAGAGTTTAGTCACCAACACTTTTAAATAGGCATTTATATTGCCAACGTAAGTTAAAAGGGACTATTTTGTAAATTATATAACATTCGTGTTTACAGAACGACGAATATTATTTATTAAACAGTTATACTACAGATAGGTCAAAAGATGAAACATAGTCCTTTTCTTAAATTACAAAATCTTCACAAGAATTCATTTTTAAACTGTCAAGACCTCAACATCCTCAAAGTTTTCCCAATTATGAGTCACATTTACATCAAGTTCATTTTTATCAGCCGCTGTGTCGTCGATGACCATTTTATAGTACGCAAGCTCTGGAATTTCTTTCCAGTCAGTTCCATGCCACTTACTTATATAGCTGTCAACGTCTGTGAGCTAAATACGTTTCCCAATGATAAGCCTACAGGTTAGTTTGAAGACAAACTAACTTATCTACGCTTTGCAGTTTGTGCGATTACTCCGATATATTTCCTGTAATGTAATTCGCCTTGCGTTACCACTATATTTAAGGTGGTCCTGGTGACATTAAATGGTAAAATAAATGTTATTTAGGAGAATATTACTACATAATAGTTCATTATAGGACTAACTTGTAAGTCACTGAAACCATCTTAGTTTGTTTCAATTTTTCAACATTTTCCATTCGCTTTATGCTACTCCTAGTTGCCACATCCTATTCCACACCTTCAAAATTAACGTTTATATTAAAAAACAAACCTACATATATCTCCATAAAACACGTAGCTATAAGTTTTGATTCCAATAATTATTAAATTTTTAATATGGAAATTGTTGGAAAAGGATATGCTTGTTGCCAAAATTTTTACTTTTAAAAATACATTTTCTGCAGTCAATTCTTTTGATTGAAATAGTAGTTCTGTAGACCGCTGCATTTTAGTTACTTCGGTTCAGTGTGTCAAACATTGCTTCCTATATATATATATATATATATATATATATATATATATATATATATATATATATATATATATATATATATATAAATCATATATAAATCATAACAGTCAACGCGCATGTGGTAACGTATCAATACTACGCTGCTAAATAATTTTATTTTCAATTTTTGGAAAAGGGGGTTAAGTTATCATCTATGTAGGTTGACATATATTATAATCAGAGAGTATAAGGTTATGTACGCCGGAACGTACAAGCTGGGACATACACGCCGTTTTCGGTGTATGCTCAGACATGGTTACATATTATCTTCAATTTTTGTTCCATAGCCTTGAGTTCTCTTGTTCATTGCCAGTAAAAAGTTATGTGATATTCCAGAAATAACGCAATTGTTGTCAATATTACTACGAATTGTGTTACCAGCAGTTTAGAGAATGCCAGTTATTAAGCTGCACATAACCCGGGCTAACACTAAAATATAGGAGACATTCGGGAACCAGGACAACGCTCCTGCCACTTTGGTTCGTGGGAAACTCGTGACCTCGTCGAATATCCCGTGAGCCTCGTAGCCAGTTAACTTACTCGACGCAACCCGCCCACACCACAGATATCGGTCCCCGGAGGAGTTCTATATCGCTTGGCGATAATGTCAAGAGTCCCAGCTTGCAACCACCGCTGATCCTGAACTCAAGCAACCAAGTTCTTGGGCTGTTCTGTCCTTCTGACCTCACCACCTCCTACAATCCGCACATCTAGCCGGTTCAAAACACCCGTCACTTACAATTCTAGAATAAACATACGTACTTTATAATTATTCTTCTATCGTACATCAGAACATCAATTACTTGTAACTAGCAGAACCTACAAAACCATTACTAAGAACCTTTACAACAGTTGTAACTTACAAACAGGCAATTTACAACAGACAAACATATGAAACACACAACTTATGAATATTATAACCAATCCTCACAAGTCCGCTCCAATTAAATACATGTCGCAACTTAGAAACCATTGCCACTTAAAATTACACTACTTAAAATTTCGTACGCCAGAAAGCCACAACTTACTAAACCCACAATTTATAACAACACAACACACGTTGTAACTTAACAACACGTAACTAATAACCTCCAAAATTAAAAAACACACTGCTTGAAATATTCTTGCGATAAAAATACACTACCTAGAAACGCGCATTCGAGAGGATCAGAATTCTATTCTCGGTTCAGCCATCTCAATTTCTATTTTCCATTAGCTTTCCTAGTCTCTCCAGGTGAATTCTTCTTTAACACATGTCGCAATCAATTCCTGTGTCCTGCCCTGTCAATTTGAGCCATTGGATCCGTCCTAATACATTCGTAGTCGACAATACTATAACATACAAACTACACCTTAAAAACATAATTTCAGAACCATCATAATTTATAAATTAGTAACTTCGAAACCATGCAACTAAATTGGGAATGTACGCCGTAGATCAGTCGTATAGTCCTGTGATATTACTTCGATACACACAACTCAGGACCACATAACTTAGCAATGTCGAGAACAATCCTCAAAATTTAAAATATACAAAACTATTGGAATTATTTTCTATGCAATTTACTTTCACGTCTGCTTCTCGTCTTATTATTACACTACAATGAACATCGCCACTATGTTTTTGCCGAACAGTATCGCTTACCATAGCGTTTTGCCAAAAAAAACCGTACGAGGGTCGTTAATTCTGTTGGCCGGTGGACTTAATCAGAGATCTGCCATTCATTCTGTCCCTTCATCCTGGTTCTGTTCCATACTCAACTCATGTCACCAGCGCTAAAGTTTTATCTGTTAAGCACTGACCGAAAACTCTTCACTTTCTAAAATTCCGTACGGTAGACATTTCAATACTTTCAGGCATTTATCTGCTAAGAAGATAATTTATACGGTCAAGGAAATGGCATTACTCCATCGCTCTCCTTTCTGATTCAATACCTGACGTGGGTTAGATTAGTCCGGGCGGCCGATTAAACATTCCTGCGAAACCCGACGTATCAGAACGACCCGCGAGAAAACAGTTTCTGGCGATGGCTACCGTGACGTTTCTGCTAGTCACGTGTTACCTACTTTAGAAAGGGTGCAGGTGTTTCTCCCACACGCCAGCCGTAACAAACTAGGACACATACACTCTACATCAGAATTAGTGAATATTCACTGAATCACGCTGATGGATGGAGCAGCTTCAACAAATTGAATCATGAGGAATCACTGTGAAATCGGTGACTATTCACAGATTCCGATAGTGTGTGCAAAAATTCCACAAGTTAATTAGTGAATGTCCACAGAAATTTTCCAGTAATTTTTCACTGATTCAATAAGTGAAAAATGTTCTTTGAAAACAACTGGAAAAAACTGTGAATATTCACTGATTCACTTGTGAGATGTTGGCACTCTCAAAGGAAATAAGTGAATATTCACTAATTAAACAGTGACTATTTTAACTGTTTCAAACTGTAGAAACTGCTCCATACATCAGTATGGATCAGTGAATATTCACTAATTCAGATTTAGAGTGTAGGAGCTTATAACGCCCAGTATGTTGACCCCACCATAGCGGAACTATTACATAATTATAAAACAATAGTCCAATTAGTTCAAAGGTTTTATTTGTTGGCGAGAATCTGCTCCTGTCGCAAGATGAAGATATCGCTAAAAAGTTAAGTACTTTATCTTTGCCACAACAGCCGAGAGGTACTCTGAGACGATACAACACGTAGACGATTAAAACTAGGTGTTCGTCCGCAGCTTTATAGTCGAGTGCAATACGCATGCCTGGTATTCCGGAAATATTCTTTGAATTAAAGATATACAAATTCATACAAGCCCGTTCACAAAGATATGGTACTACACTAAATATTGATAGATTCGCACAAAGAAACTCCATCAATACACGTAAATCATTTTTCCTTTTCGGAAGTACGTTTCCCCGTGATAAATAATAAGTTTCTTCAGTGGAAAAGCATATATAAGTTATGAGTATTTACATCAACATCATTCCGAAGAAAACAATATGTAAATTTTTCAGCGGGTTGGAAAAATATCATACTTCAACCGAAAATTAATTTTAATCATTTAACAGCTATAGGTAGGGGCCGGAAAATTTCGCCGATTCAATTACCTGCATGCTAGAATCCATTGTACTATGGATATACAAGCCCCGTCTATTCGTTCATTGTCTGCTGTTCCACTGAGTAGCAGCTAGTTGACAAATGGTTGGGGCTTGAGTATGCATAGAACAGTGCATTCTAACATTCCGGCCCCTAGCTATAGGGATATCTAAAATTCTAAATATTGAATGTTAGACATTTCTGTAGATATCCAATTGCAATAAAACCACAAACATTGCTGTTAGTTTCAAACTACATCAACGTAACAATGAAAAAACATTTCACACCTTTGTATCCCCGAGAGGTCAAATTTAAAAAAAAAAAAATCCTTGAAATTTAACTATTACCATTTACGAAATCATTATACAGAACAATATGTAACTATGATTTGGCGGCACTTATAAATATCCAGTACTTGTCTAATATAGATTCCACGCCTTTTCACTCCATAATAAGTCGGACTTCCAACACTTCAATCACGTTTTAGAAATTTGTATGGGTGTTTCATTTAAGTGAAAACCCCGACGTTAGCTCATCGGGTTTTAAGTCTATTGACGGTTCACGGAACACTTTTTTCACTCCTTTTCACCCCCTTTCGTGTCGAATTCCGATAAATCATTAAATGACTTCTTAAGTATTTAAATAGGCATTATTCGTAAGCTAAAATCACTTCAATGTGTACAGTTCAATAGTTAAAATAGTTATGTGTGGTATTATATATATATATTAAATTATTCACTTCGAGATATCGAAGTGATCTTTG
>PNEQ01031164.1:12804-42135 GCA_003012365.1 Medauroidea extradentata
TATATATATATATATATATATATATATATATATATATATATATATATATATATATATATATATATATATATATATATATACACATACGAGAGAGTGTGTGTGTAACTATTTGAACTATTGTGTTTTCGTTTAATTATCGATATTTATATTCTGAAGCAAAGATTACTTCGATATCTGAAGGGAATAATCTAAAACGTATATCAAGTCTTTTCAGTCCCTATGAAATCGAATTTTGAAACACTTCAATATCACGTCTTATACATTTGTATGACACTATTGAAATGAAATTCACGAAAACAGCCCGCTGGCATCAAGCTGTATTGATTATTTATATAAAAACGTATTTCTCGCCATTTCAGGTCAGATTTCAAAGAATCAAGAAATTACTTTTTGGGTATTTACGTAATCATTTTCAAGCATATGTAAACTTTCTTGAAGGACTTACTTGATAAAGACAATTAATATAAACCACACCTGAACTTTAATAATTGATTCATTTTTTGTTTGTCAACGTTGCTACGGTTAGCATTGCAGTGATTAACAAGCAAGTGTAGCACAAATTGACATGGTTATTAAAATTTACTTTATGGTGGAAGCTTGAAGCCATGTTTTACAATTGTTATTTTAATGCATTGTGCACTATGAATATTTGTTAGCCTTGGATGATATTTTAAGTACAACTTGTTAGCTACAATATATATTGCCTTATATAGCTGTTCTTAAAGTAAAGTACTGTATGATGTTTCCGAATGTATGTGTATTCGACGTTTTTCTGAATGTTTGTATACTTGACGTTTGCAGCAAATTTGTTGCTTATAATTTTGCCTTTGTAGCTCAATGTAAATATTGTTGTACTTATATTTTCAGTATATTCTGACTGAGTTTTCTTTGACAATTTTACATTCTTCTCTACTTTTACCTGCGGGCAAACTGGCCTGCAACATTGGTGGTTGGTGGTTTAGTTCACTTCGGGCACCTGGGCGGTGGTAATCATGATATGCAAGTCTATCACGCCTCAGGGGTCACACAATGGATACGGCTGGAAACTCCACGCATGAATGTAACACGAAGCAATCTCCTCGTTGCTGCCACGCCAATACTACCAGCCCTTCATAACTCACATTCGTCATACTACAACCCTCGCCAGCAGCCGCTCCACAATGCTGAAATGTATTCTTCATCTTCTTATTTACCACAGTTGTTAATCATACATTAGGCTGCGGTCCCCCTGTTTCCACTGTTTTGCGATAATTATTTTTAAGGCGATATCAAAAATTATTTTTAATTGTTATCAACGCCTTGGCTAATTTTCAACAGAAAATATTTTGGTTTAGCTGATTATGTATCTAACGAAACATTTGTTAATTGAATTATTAGTCTTAACCGTACAATTTCTTGTCTTGAAAAACGTATCGAAGCAAATACAATTTGAAACGAAACTGTCAAACAGTTTTATAACTGCAATCGTTTTAGTTTTAAGGCCATGATCCAACATTTGGACTGTTTTACGATGATTATTTGTTTTCCTAAAGGAACCTTGCTACACACATTTGTTAAATACAGTGTATACTATGTTAACCAATGTTTTCAAGACAAAATACAGAACGGTATCAGCTAATTATGCAATTGAGGAAATTCTTTTAATGAATTGACAAGCCAAATCAATGTGAATTCTTTATTTAGAAAAAATGAAACCAAATAGTAAAAAAGAATTGTTGATAAAACTGTGCAACAGCTATTCGTTATCTGCTCAAGTTAAGGAATAAAAAAGTATTATTGTGAAAACAGCAGAAATGATGGATCATGGTCTTAAAGAAATTATCACAAAACAGTATAAGGTAAGTAGCTACAGCTTTTAACATAAAATTCAAACTGATTATAAATGTTTAAATTTTTATCTGCGCATAACTAAACAAAACTATTGAAACGATGAAATAATATGTGGCGGAGTCTTACTTCACTTGTTCCACTTCTCGACCATCTGGAACATTGCAAATATATATCGCACCGGTTTTTGCCGTGAAATAAGTTTGCTGTAATCACAAAGAGAACAATGGGCTCTTGTCACAAGTATCATCATCACGATATACAGTAAAATGTATAGTGTATATGAAGGATACCCAATGTCAGGTCATCACACAAATGAATTACCACACTCCTGAAATGAGCACCTGTAGGCGCATACCAGGCCCTGAGGGAAGATATGAAATATGGGTTCACAATGAAGAAACGAAGGAATGGGGAGGCTAGGGGAAATAGGTGCACCCCGAGATATCCGGCCGTACAACAGATACGTCCTTTATGTTTTCCACGTGTGAAAAATCTAGGACTACCCTTCTGAGAATCGAACTCGGGTACCCGCTGTGTCGTACGAGCTGTCTAACTACCTACATAGACCTACGATATAGTGTAAAATTCTGCTAATCCGCACTTGCCAATCCGAATATCTAAACTATACCAGCAAGAGTGAGAAACTTTAATACGCAATAAGACAGTACTTAACGAAACAGTATCCCACTTCTCACTGTAAAACTAAATGACAAGAGCTACAACTTATATAAAATATTCAACATACTACTTGCAATACAATACAGAGTACGCAAATTAAATATTATTTGCTGATCCGTATATTTATTTCCGTAAATTAACTACTCATTACAGAAAATATTTTATATATATCAATTAAGTATCTATAAGGCCGTAATTTGTATTATATATAATTAGCGAGCATATACTGAATTATATTTGTTACACTAACTGACAAATGTTTCGCTATTGGTTAGTAAACAAGAGCTAACTAGAGAATATCACTGTTTTTGTGCTTCGCGACCAAATGTTGCGTATCACCGAAATGTAGCCCGTTACAGTATAACATTCTTTGGTGGAACTTCATGTGATATCACATTTTAATACATAATGAAACTATAAGTCCGGCCGCTTAGCTCAATCGCCAGAGCTCCTGCTGGCTTGGCTGGTGATCCCGATTTATATTCCCGGCCGAAGAGGTGAGGTGTCATGTTACCTCCCCGAGTTTAGGACCGGGTGTTGTCAAACTGTGTTATTGTGTACACACGCCATTGCAATATTATGTCGTCCCAGAAATATTAGAAAGAGACTAAGAAAATCAAACAACGAAATACGAAAAAAGAGAAAACAAGCCGAGTTGGCTGTAGTCAACACATCCATAAATCAAAACAATAGAACATGAAAGATACTATAAGGAATTAGTCAACAACAAACAATAAAGGAAAAAAAATAATGATAAACAACCCAAAATAAAAGTCAAAATACCTACAAAACAAACTAATATGTAAAACTCAGGACATCACACATATTAGTTTGTTTTGTATTTCGACTTTTATTGTTGGTTGTTTATCTTTTTTTCTTTACTATTTGTTGTTGACTAATTCCTTATGGGATCTTTCATGTTCTGTAGTTTTGATTTGTGAATGCGTTGACTACAGCTTACTCGGCTTGTTTTCTCTTTTTTAGTATTTCGTTGTTTGATTTTCTTAGTTTCTTTCTAATATTTCTGGGACGACATAATATTGCAATGGCGTATGTCCACAATAATACAGTTTGTCATTCTGTCCCATTGCAAGAAACATTCAAAGACATTACCGGGTGTTGTGTTTGTCCGCTGACCCTATCCCTGCGGTACACAATGACGAACCACTGCAGGCTCATCCTCACTTTATAGTCCTAGGTTTTACCCTGAGGCCGACAATATCCAGAATACAAAACGGAAACAGCACAAAACAATTTGAGCTATAAAACATATATGATAGCAATTGTTAATATATAAAAATGCCAATATTCTCTAATTTTGTTTATTTTCTGTTACGAACTGTATACACAGTAAATTTGGTTTAAAAATACACATGACATAAACTGAAAATTCTAACATCTTATTAGTCGCAGAGATCTGACATGAAAACGGTATCCGCAAATCATACTGAAAACCACACATATTTCTGCGAACTTCATTTTTTTCTGAAATATTTTTCATTAGTACTGTGATGCTATAATGTTTTTAAGTATATAGAAAGTCAATACTCAAGTGAATTAGTATTTTTACACGGTTTACGCAGACTACAAATGTGAACTTTAATATACGTGTATTATCTCTTGAACCCTGTTTTACATGCAGAATACTAAATGGCGTTGTCGAGGTTTAAAGAAAAATACGGTCAAACACAATGTCACGTGAGCTTAGAGCTCGTAACGGGTATGGAAAGGTACGATGTCTGCACGAGAGGTTTACGGATGTTAAAATTATTTTCAAATGTAAACGTGAGCATTTTTGAAATTCGATTATTATAGAGGCCAAGATAAATTATCATATTAAAAATTATAAAAATGACTGTTTTACATTTTTGTAGATTTTGTGGTTTCAAACCCCTATTTTTGTAAAAACAATTATTAATTTGTTATTTGAAAGTAAAGCATACTACCGCATAGTGTTACATAAATAAACGTCCGCTGATAAAATATCTACTCGGCTAAAATATATCATCGAATTTTGATTAGTAGTTCAAATTTTATTGAGGATTAAGCATTCCACTCGTCCGCTTTCCGACCAACACCCGGTGAATTAATGGCTACATCGCAAAGTACTTGGAAAAGTACGTTGTGCCAAATCATTCTATCTTAATATAGTCAACATCAGGTAAATAAATAATCATTAATTTATAGACAAACGTGGAGTAAATTTCAAATACAAAAGTAAAAACGAATACAAAAATCATATATAACAATAATGGTTTGAATTATGCACGTACTGCTATTTTGTCGCAAATTACTTTATTTTTTTGCCATACATAATCTTATCGTGTGTAATTTTATAACGTAACTTTATTATCCACCTCAAACATAATTAGCATCGGTCTGTTCCGAATCGCATCTATTCTGCCGTTCGAGACAGAGAAAATTGTTTCTACTTGGAATATACAATGTCAACATAAATGGAAAAGAGTAATTTTGCAGCAAGGTACAAGATAAAACACAAGAGTCAAGAAAAATATGTATTAGCAAATGTATGATTCAGATACGAACATGAACAAAACTTAGTTTTGGTAGAGAAAAAGAGGCTGCAACGTATGTCATAAAGTTCAAAGAAAAACAGATGACTTTGTGCATATAACGGGTACTTCACCTAAGCCTTTGATTTCAGAAGATATGTAACTAAGCCGCACTATTGTCCATAGCGCTAACACTAATCGGGCAGTAACGGCGCTTTTGACTATTACAAGAAAAATCTTTGGAAACCGAGTTGCCAAAGATTTTCTTTGTAAAACTACAATGGTTGTCCTTGTAAAAAATGCAACCTATTCGTTTGTAAAATTACAAGAGATAGCCTTGTAGTTTTACACGTAATGAGGAAAAATTTACATTTTTAATATCCGTTTTACTTTTATAATGACACTAAATTTATGTATTATATAATTTTTTAATAAATAAAATTGCATGGAATTATTTTGAAAAAAAAAAAAATTGCAAAGACACTCAGATTCTAAACGGCACCCCTTCGCAGTGGTACTACAGGTATTACCCCTAGACTCCTGTGTTGTTTGGTCTTTATTTTTTTATTTGCATACATTAAATGCAGAAATCAGTGATATTTTTTTAAGCATGCAATCAATATGAAAATTCATTTCATTCCAGAAAAAGGCTTTCTCGATGACGTGATATTTGTATAAGTACGAATCACAATTTTTTCCAAAGATTGTTTTACACAGAAAATTCTTGTAGCTTCATAAACAAATAATTTAACGAGGAAATATTTTGTACATTTACAAAAGCTTGTAAAACTACGAAGCAATGCGAAGTTATTTTATAAGAAAAATTTTACAGCACAGGAACTGTCGGTATATGCAAAGGAATTTCTTTGCTGTTTACAAAGTTCACCTGCGTAAATTACAAACGAATGTTTTTTTTTGTATAAGTACAAAGATAGTCATTGTACATTTTACATATTTTTTAAGTCGATTTAGCGATTTAGTCTGCAGTACTTTGCGCGCGTGCGTACACACACACAAACATATATGTGCTATATTTAGCATAGCCAACGGTGAAAATTCAATTACATCATAAATTATATTTAATGTATTCATTACACCTTGACATCGAAAAATCTTGTTGAATAGTATTAAATAAATAGCGTATGGGAAGGGTACCCGAGGGAAAGTTTTTACCGGACGCCCGTAGGCATCTGCATATCTTATGGACGACATGAAATGAAGGCCTACAGTGGAGAAGTGACGGAAGGAGAAAGACGACGGAAACTGGAGATCCCTGAGAAAACCCGTCGACCAATGGCAATGTCCGCCACAGTTCACTCATGCGAAAAATTCGGGATGAACCCGCCGGAGATTGAGCCCGGATCGTCTTGGTAGGAGCCGAGCGATCTGACCGCTCGGACACCGCGGCCCCTCTTGTTGAATACGTCATCGTTTGGTATGGTCTTCCCGTCAAGTAAGTAAGCGGGCACATAATTCTCGGGTACATAGAACCTGATGACTAGCACAGAGTCTTTGTTTGATGTTTTGTCAGGAGCACATTCGTAGAAGAACAGGTCTGGACACTCGCCTATCTAACAATGTATTTTGCTTGACCCCCTTGTTGTTTGGCTGTAGTTCGTCAAGTTACTGAGAATGTCGTACTTTTTGGCGCTGTTTTCCGGGCGGTCGGACTCAAACTCCGCCCACTTTTTTCCATTGTTAAATTTATTAAGTAAATAAAGATTGCTGGAGCCTTTCCTAAAATTTGTGAGCGAAGAAAATATTTCATAAATTAATAAAAAAATACGTTTTGATAAATTGTTTATCTTAACGGAAAGGAAGTGGGCGGAGTTAAGTCCGACCACCGTAACATCAGCTCCAATAAAACACAATATTCTCTAGTAACTTGGTGAACTACAGCCAAACAACAAGGGGGTCAAATATCCAGGCGAGTGTCCAGACCTGTTCTTCTACGGCCGTGGTCAGGAGCGTGGTTACTTCAGTGTTAGTGACATCTGCAAAAAGAAAAGAGGAAATAATCAGTCCACTAATATTTCCTATTTGAAGTAGTGGTTTGAACTATTTTTTAAGCACCGATAGCAGGATAATTATTATTGCATAATTTATAGTGTTTTTCTATACATGTATGATTTTAGGTGTATCCTGACGAATAATACAAATGGCGGTGAATATAACTCTATTCTTATAAACACACACTATTTCTTCGTTTTCGTCACAAGTAAATAGACTAAATCAATCGTTACATGAAGTCTAGTTCAATTTGTAAGGAAATGCGATAGTAACAAATGTATGAATAATGTAATTAATCATACTGTTGGAAATAGTTAATTCCAAATAAAATTAAAACTGATATGAAGTCACAAAATATTCCTTCATATCTCAAAGTTTTGTGGAAGCCTTATTTATTTGGTGCTATATTAATTTCCGTACAATAACTTATGACAATTCTTAATTTGCTTATTGGAATTTTAGAGGCTAAGATATTTTACATTAATATTGCTTTAAAAAAAAGAGAGCATAAAGATATTAATAAATTTAAGTTAGGAAGGCACATTTTTGGAGTTCAAATATTCCCCCCAGGAACCCCTCAAAGTAATCTTGCTGTGAAAAATCCTCTAAGGTAGAAAACGCTGCGGTAAAAACAGCAAGATGTGAAAAAATATCTTCTTACACTTTTATCAGTGCTCTCAAACTCAGAAGCGTTGTTTATCCTCCAAAAAGTTTAAACTTTCTTTGATTAAAGTAAAATTATTTAAGTCTCCATACCAATATTATGTATAAACAAAATGGCACTCAGTATTCCATACACTTTAGTCATTTAAATGACAACACAATAATCTCTAACTGGGCTAAGTAAGCTCTTTGATGTTACATTCAACACAAGGCAAAAACATTGGCAAAGTACTGTTTAAAGAAACATATTTTACCCTGAAGGTATTATTTTTTTCGGACTAAGGGTGTTGCATTTGTAATTACTCCATACTGTAAATGTTGCCTCTGTACAAATGAACTTGCACTCAATAGGTCACGGATGTGATTGCTAATCCGAACATATTGGTTTTGTTGTTATGTGGATTCTGAAATCACTCAAGGTGGGTGCAGTGGCAGACCATAAATACCTATCATGGCTTATTCTCATCCCGTTTAAGTTTTCTCTCGAAGACATTTCTTCCGCCTTTGATAGATTCGCTGTTGACGGAAAGACCAACCTTCAGACCAAATAGGTGTATAAAACACATTTTTACTAGTTAAGCAATTTAGTAAAAGAGTGTAACTAATATGTCCGTTCTAAAAGTTTTATTCACGCATTCAACATTTTACAACTTACTGTTAAGAATTTAAACAAATTAACATTAAATTCGTCAGTACTGTGTACCTGCTTAAATATTAATTATTTGGTGACATACGTGTAGTAATTTTTAAAATAAATATGACATCTTAGGTAAAGTGCCAAGTACCTTCCTTAGTAAAGTGCCAACCAATACTTACAGAGATATATACCGGCCACTTGAGATTATGTAATAAATTTTCAGAAGAGTAGAATATACTGTACTCAGCCAAACGTCATCCAACGATTTTCTTCACTGAATGTTGCGAAATTTCTAAAGAAAACTTACGAGTTTAATATAAACTGTTTTGCCTTATCTAAGTTTCAATTTGTGGCAGCACTTAAAAAATATGTTCCGTAAATAATTTTGTTCAAAATTAGGCTAACCATTTAGTCGTCATTTGGAACGTGATTCATTTCCGTAGGTAAATATATATATGGAACAAGGTTACTAGTACTGTTGCATAAAGAAAAAGTTTCGTTCGAACTAGAACACGTTCAACTGCAGTTCTTGTGCTAGACGGGTGAGAACTACTAAGGAAATAAAATAAAAAAAATTACTGTGATCTTTGAACGATTCCTGCAATGGGTCAGTATTATAAATTTAACACTTCTTTATTTTTTGTGGATTAATATTTCGCAGCAAGCTAGCTCTGGAGCTGCTTTCCTGTCAGTTTCATAAAATTTACCCATCAAGCTGTCGACGTCTGTCAGTTAAACATGTTTCACCGGTACTTTGTGTCTCAGCGGTTCAGCTTAAAATAAATGTTATATGTGTACTGAATATGAATTAACTTTAAGAATTTACTCATAAAAAATTACTGACCTGTAAAACAGTCTGCTATCCCTAATTTATTTTACGACCTTTAAAACGCAGACTTGCTAATAATAAAATTTATCTCCCCTTCAGGAATAACATTTATTCGTAGCTGAAAAGAAGACAATAAGTTATAAATAAATGGTGGAATGTCAGCTTTGGAACTGTTTTTGCGTTTGAAAAAATTGTGCAAATAACAAAAATTTACCTACATATCAATTTATTTAATTTACAAAAAAGTCTACGGATTATAATCAAGCTTCCAACCATGACAAAGTGGAAATAAAAGTAGAAATTTTTAATGTAACATGTTACGAAAAACTATCAAATACGAAAAAAAAAATTTTTTTTTGAACGAACTTGTTTTGGGGGTAATGTACTCAAGTTTATTACTATACGATACATATATTAAGTAATAAATTTTTTCTCCTGAACGGCATAAAAAGATGTCCTCGCCTAAATAATTAACGGTGAAGTATCATTATCACTTGCGTCCTGTTTTAGACGGATTTGCTAAACTTATTCCCAATATTTTTGTGTCTTGAAAGTAGATGATTTTCTATCAATGCTTCTATGCATTGCATTATACAGCACGTATGTTTGAAACATTTTATTGTGTCACTTAAAAATCCCTAAGAATGCCAACTTTATTAGTAAACGTGAAACAGACCAAATTAATTTGACTTGATGTCATATTATTCACACGTAAAATGGGCCCTCGCTTGGAGTCCCCTAGAAAAAGTAATATAAGCAAAACACTTCGCTCCGCAAGTTTGAAGCGAAATAATTATTTATTCGCGCATAAGTCTCACCCATGTGGCTTACTTATTTTATTGTCTCCGGCTCCTCTTAAGCACTAAATCTACCAAGGCAGAATATAGCTCTTAATCGAATTACTTCTTATCACCAGCACTCAGAACCTCGCTGGGGCCACTGTGGGCGCAATGATAGCGCACTCGTCTACAACCAAGGCGATCCGGGGTCGGTCCCCAGATCTACGCATGTGGAAATCGAGTCGGACTATTCCGCTGATTGGTGGGTTTTCTCGAGGATCTCCCGTTTCCCTCTTTTATTCCAACGCTTCTCCATTGTATGGGCACATTCCGCGTCATTTTTCGGGTCAAAGAGGTGACTTACGGCACCCTGTAATACATCTTAATTCGGGAGGCGATATCCTGGCTCTCATGTATCTTCCTTCTAAGATAAGTATCAGTTTTAGTTAAAATTTGAGCAAAATATCTTCATTCGCCATTCCAGGCACAGCTGAAACAATCCAGCCAGCTCATCCTAGTTATTTCGGTGGGCTTTACGTCTCGTTGACAGCGAGGTCATTATATACGGTTACAGTGAACTAGAGCAAGTACACGAACTGGGACAGGAATCGTCGGGCATTACCTTTGAGAAGGAACTCGTCCAAGCATTCACCTGGAATGATTTGGGGAACCAAGGAAAACCGAAGTCGGCATTTACTCGAGTGTGTTGCGAAATATTTTGGCAACATTTTGTTTCAATGTCTTTCCAGCATATCGGCAGCTCTGCTTAATTGCCATTGGCAGCGTGTCTTTGTTCAAACATGTATGTTATTTGACTGCACATATCAGAATAATGCTATTGTATAGGGACAGAAAAGTTTCGTGAAGTCAATGACCTGCACGTTATAATCATCTATCCTCTAGTCAACTAGCTGCTACTCGGTGGAACAGCAGACAATGTACGAATAGACGGAACTTGAGTATACATAGGACACTGGATACTAGCCTGCAGGAAAATGAATTCGGGAAAGTTTCCTATCCGTACTACTGTGACATCATATGTCTGTGGTTTGAGAAAAGAGCCCCATGACAAGCGAGAGTTAAAACTTGCAATCACTGCCCGTGAAATAGAGCTGCAGATGTGCACGTAAGGCACTGAAACTAAACGGTGCAGAAATGTTTTGACCTCAACATCGTGGCTTTGTAAATAAGGTCAGCCGGTGCCGGGAATGTAACTTGGGTCATACGGATGCCTGTCCGACGTGTTAACCGCTACGTCATCTCGCTTCGTCTACGTACTTTGCTGCTGCTAGTTATCTCTAGTCGTGTACCGTATTGGTTTGTACTATTCTTGGTTTCAGCGTTGTCATCTTGCAGCCAGAGTGACTCGCAGCACGGTGACCGTGGTTTACCAGCGCAGACACTTTTCTACCTCGGGATCCAACTCGCTGAGCACAGAGGCACGTCAGGTGTTGCGCGGGTAATTAATCTTGAAGCGTTCCCGACCTGACAAGCGAGTTGTGTCAACTAATGGGCGAATGACAGGTTGGCGTGGCGCTCTATCAATCAGCCCAGCTGACCGGTAGAAATTATGCACCAGTGTCAACACACGTATGACCTGCTAAAGGTCCCACTCAACCCCTGGACCTCATACACGGCCTACGTCATCGGAGACTTTGTTGGCCGTACACGTCATATGTGGTGCTTGTGTTACGAGACGGTCAGACAAGTTAGCTCATAACGTCGGTAACAACTTCATACTATTTAGTTATTGTAAGTCCAGCACCTTTAGGTTTATATAATTCATCTCGATGTAAGAAATTAAAATCTTACAAAATCATTATACTGTATAGGCCGGCAAAATAACTACGGGTTGGATGAACCAAAAAAAACTATGTGTTAGCTTGCCAATGAAGTTCTCTGAATACTATATTTTTGCTTTACCAGTTTTGTGTTACTCTACGGACATTAACAAGAAACATTTAAAGAGAGGAGTTTGATACACATCCTTAAAAACTAAAAAAGTTTTATTTATACATTTATTTATTTTTCAATTTTACCCATTTTAGCCGCTGAGTAGTCAGGCAAGCTTCTACCAATGTTTGAGTACATCATTTTAAGCCTTACCTTCCTGTCCACGTCATATATTATTGAATTTATCATGTCACGTTTTATTTTAACATATTTCAGGAAACAAACCCAAAGTAACTCGTTGTCAATGATCAGAAATACTCCAAAATAACACTAGTATTGAAAAAAATATCAAAACCACATATGTGTGTTCGGTGAAAATACTGTATAAATATAATTACATTTTGTATGCCTGTACCGTACAGTTTTGATAAAGACTAAGTAGACCTCCGTTTTTGTATGGCATATGTTCTGTCCATGTATGTGTAGGGGTGTACATCATTTTAAATTTTCAAACCATTTTTCAGCAGATGTACTTTTATCCCCCGACGCAAAAAGAAGGGTGTGATAAGTTTGATGTGTCTGTGTATCTATGACTCTGTCTGTGGAATCGTAGCTCCTAAACGAATGGACTAATTTTGATGTTTTTTTTTGTTTGAAAGCTGACTTGATCGAGATAGTTCTTAGCTATGATCCAAGGAAATCTGTTGAGCCGTTTAAAGATAATGAGCTCTTTTACAGTTTTTAACTATTTATTCCATTAAGTGTTACTTAGCAACTATGTACTGAATGCAGCTAAATAAGCATTGTTGTCATTCTCATTGTAAACGATTAATATTAGACAGTTAATAGTTACGGTAATGCGTTTCGTAATAGTATTTGCAGTTTAGCTAAAGCAGATTTGTCATGAGGATTATTAAATTTCTTTCTGTGATTAAGTTCACAAATTGCAACACACTGCAAACTTGTTACACGACGTAAGGCCAATTAAGCGTTGCTCAAGAGTTTCATTACATCGTTAAATACTGGTACTCCTAGCATTTATTGTTTGACGTAAATTACGTTCTACATAACTTTCCTTAGATCTCTGCAAAGTCTTAGTCAACGCATACCTCTCTAAACGACGCTGTCTGTCTTGTGGACTTTCTTGACTGCGCAGTTCAACCTTTCGAGTAGCTTCAGATAGCAAAAAGTGTTAACACTTTCACCGAAGCTTACAAAAATATAATGAGAAGCTATTCAAATAAACTTAATAGTCATTAAACTCTGCAACCGTAAATTAACATTACGAAATAATCACCTAAACATAAAATAATAACTATTATCATCTAACCAAAGAAATTTTTTTAATTGTAATCAATGCGTACCAATAACTTATTTACAAACAAAATATTAAAGAAAACAAAGGAAGTACAAATAACAAATAAATTCATACTAAAACTCAAAACGTGCGTTGTCGCACTACTAAAATCTTTAATAATATTTAGTTTATGCAAGTAATTTAAAAATATAAAATAAAAGTAAAATTTAAAATTGTAAACCTCGACATAAAAACTCTAAAATGTAAAAAATTAATTTCTCTCTTGGCCTTTTAACTTTATTAAAAGTACCTATTAGTATTTTGTTGATGAGCGTCGTCACGTCGGGGGACCGCTAATTAAATGAAATAAAAAAATGTAATACAAATAAAAGAACATTAATAATGATAAAGTATGGATTATATGACTTACTCTATGTAAGTAACGTTGGCATGTAACAAAACAACAATATCCAATCGTTTAGTTTTCATTCTTGATAAATTTACTCTGAAAAATTCGCTAAATAGACACAACCGTCAACGACATCTGCCCTGGCGTGTCTGCCCGTTCGGGTCGCTGTATTCTGTGACGCCCCCCCTCCCCTTTTTTTTTATAGATACCGCGCATCACACGCGGCTATCAAACGAACGCCTCTTATATAACTGGTACAATATCGAAACACTGCATTAACTTAGTAGACCTTGTAGATTGATGTACAAAACTAAGTTCATACGCACAATTTGAAACTAGCAGATATTTTCTATTTTTACACCATTCTATAACTAATTATACTTCTTCACATAGCGATCCCCTGACTTGACGATGCGACAAAATATAAATAAGTACTTTTAATGAAGTTAAAAGACCAAGAGAAAAATTTTATTTTGTTTACTTTATTTATTTTTTTACTTTTTAGAGTCTTTTGATGTCGGTGGTTACTTAAAGTTTTTAATTTTACTTTTTTTAGTGTATTTTTTTTAGAACTCCATTTTCCTTTCTTTGTATACATCCAAATTATATAAATGACAATACTAAATTCAACTACAAATTACCGCCTGTAAAATAGCGACAACATACTAAACGCAAACGTCTGCTTTCTTTCAGTATATGGCAATGAACTTAAATATAAAACTTACATTACTTTATTACATATACGAAAATAAGAAAACACAATTTACTCGCGTTACAAATATTTAGTTTATCATGTTTAATTCCAATACAGCGTAGTTAACTATTAAGTGATGTTATATATCCCACAAATGTATTATACTAATGAAACTTCACAATTTTTATCATCCTTCTAAGCAACACAGCTTTTAATACGTTTCCTACTTGTAAACTGTCAGATGCATATAATAAACCCAACATTAACTATAAATACACAATTATTTAATTAATTTCTTTTAAATCCCAGTATATACGTCCGTTGTATATATATATATATATATATATATATATATATATATATATATATATATATATATATATTTTAATTAATGCCTCTCTATCTGCATTTCTTGCATGCCGTACAAATTAATTACATTGGTAGCTTTAGTGTCTTCCAGCGGTACATATTCTTGAGCTCTACAACCTAATAGTCAGACATTCCGACAAGAGGTATTGTATCGTTCATAAAAATTACATTGGTATTACATTATCAATTAAATTTGTGTATAGCATTATACTTTCCACTCATGCGAATGAATTTATTACATTTACCCACATTTTAATTAATCATAAGGCCTGCCAGCTTTTAAAAACTTCAAACATACTAATCCTAATAAATTCACTGTACTATTATTTTTCCAATATCTTTAAATTTAATCTGAGTAGAAGTTATTCCTTGAAGAAAGCATATATTTGTGCACTACATAGAACTAAAATATTGAAATATACACAACATGCACAAAACAAAATATTTCTTTCAAACCTTTGTGCACAAATATATGATTCAAGAAATTTTTTCACCGTATGTTTTGTGGGTAATCACATCGGTATTTATTCTAGTTCTTCCTTAAATATTTCATTACTAATATCTGGTATAATTGTAAGATTGGAAAACATTTACGTTATTTACATGTTAAGTCAATTTTGCATACTTATGAACAGCGTAAAACGTAATAAATTCTATGAAATAACTTTACAACCTGAACAGTTTCCGAGATGATTCGCGTGGTCACGTGAATATACTTTACCCAAACACACATAAATAATACTTATTCTAAATTACGCCGGTTACTTTCATGACTTAACTGGAGCAGCAATGTACTAGTGATTTTTAAGTATATAATTATATATGTGTTTTATATAACAATAAATGTAAAAATTTACTAGGATAGCACACATTGAAATTGGCAGGATCAAAGAAAAATACTAAATTTATCGTCTTTACATATGTCTGTAAACTAAATGTTCCCGTGTCAGATTGAACCGAGAATACAACTTTCAACGCTTATCAACGTACAAGAAATCGTTGGTCTACAAACACTGGATTGTAACTTTTGCACGCACTAGGAGATATTTTCCTTTGGACCAGAACACACACAATATAAACTTTCAAGTAATTTCGGTTACTGTAAAAGAAAATTACGTAGTATGTCAAGAAGTTAAGTGTATAACTTATAGTTTTGAAACTGCGTGTTTCATAGACATTGAATGTCCGGTGCACCCTTAGTTGAAGTGTCTCAATTATTCACAGATATCGGTCTGTTATAATACGTGTAGTGTAATCTGATACTTCCGGCTAAATTATACGTGTACTGTGAAATGGAACTGACGTCTGAGATGAAACTGCTGTACACCGTACTCTAATTGCGTGCGTAATAGTTCTACCCGTGCGTTCCGCGCAATAATGTACGGACACAGTAGTACATCGGTACAGTCTTCGGTTAGAAACAAATCTGACTGCATCTGATCGCCTGTAAAACCACAGATGTTCGGCAGCTAATTTCAATATTCTATATTCGTACCAAATGCCAATCATCAAGAGATGACTGTTTCAAAGGTTTATTCCTTTACCGTTTTGGTGATGTCTCATGACAATAAGTGTTCTACTGTTATTGGCGTTCAAAGTAAATACAATCTCTCATACATAACTAAGATATGTAAAACGAAGCACTTGATGCGAAAGCTAACGTAATTTGTTTAAATATGTGTGCATTTTTACAAAAATATATAATATTTTCAATAATTTGCTTTGTTTAATAAGTTTTACGCTAAAACATTTATACGTGTGATAATAAAGTTTATATTAACTACATAATGGCATTTTGTTTGATGTGAACAATCTTATATCTGTGTGTTAGTTTATACTTTGGGTAAGTTCCAAAAACAGTAGAACTTAGATTTTTACAACGTATCACGCAAAAATAAAAAATCAAAGACGTTTTTATACAAAAAATACCTGAATGAGTTACTTGTACAAATTTAATTGTGTTTCGTACATAATGATAAAGAATATTTCTAGCAGTCTAAATGTTAGATGGTGGAAAGATGTGTGTGCAACCAGCTCGACGTGTTCATGCTGGTACTTGCATAACATCAGGCGCTGGGCGAACGAGTAGACGTCTGTTGGAAGTGACAGCTATAAGCACCTTGCATGAGTGAAAGTGTTCAATATCGTCTGTGACTTTGTAGTTGCTGCTCACGGTAAAGCGAGCACTTTTCACTTTTTTTTAATCCTGCTATGAACTTTAGCCGTGTGACAAGTACAGGGTATAAAATTTATTCACTGCTCACAAATGATAACATTTGAGAACAAACTAACTTAGAAAATAGTTTTCCTTATGTTTTCTGCCACGAAGGTATTAGAAAGTGCTTGATTTACTATGCTATTCCACATCTAACAAAACACATCGAAATACCAACAAGTTACATTAATGGACTATTATATGCAAAATATTTCCATAAAAGTGTTGTGACTCTTGACATGAATTCATAGATACTTGATATAAATTAAACTAAATAAATTTTAATAGAATTTATGGTTTTTAATAATTAATGGCGTCTTTAATAGGAAGTTTAATAATGTTTTTTATTTATTTTTTAAAGAACTCATTTTTTGGCAGTATATGTTTCGAGACAAAAATATAATGAGCTTGATTTTCTTATTGTTTTGCACGTTTTCGTGAAGAAATTGGCACTTTTTCGTTTACATAATTTTTCATTAATATATTATTTAATAGTGTTTTGTATTGTCCTAAAATGATACAGTTTACCATTAGTCGTAAAAACTGAAAGACAATAAGGACATTAAACATTTACTCTCCTATTTTGTAACAAGGACAGTAACCACTCATTTATAATGACGTTCGTCCTGA
The DNA here is from genome assembly GCA_003012365.1 of Medauroidea extradentata. Taxonomy (NCBI): domain Eukaryota; kingdom Metazoa; phylum Arthropoda; class Insecta; order Phasmatodea; family Phasmatidae; genus Medauroidea; species Medauroidea extradentata. Next base: position 30,251 of record PNEQ01031164.1, read on the forward strand.
GAAATATTTTTTTCTCTGCTGTTGCCATCGATTGTCAATATTTTGTTCAATGTTTTATGCCCAGTACTACTGGATCGCTGCTAAGAAGATACAGTCGAAGGCAGTTTCGTTTTATTTTGTGTGGAAGTAGAATGGAACACGTATCGGATTTCACTATGGTCAAATTTTCGCCATTGGTATGTTTTAATTACCACTTTCAAGCTATGTTTAATCAATCGAGGGAAATGCTTAATATTTTACAAAAATATGAGCAGCAAACCGATACAAAACTACAGACTAACTAGCATGTGCGTGGATTTCGGATAAGTATTGATGTAACATTGTTGATACAACCCTCAGAATTTTGATAGTAATTCCCACGTACATAACATGCTTTTCCTTAGAATGACTACTAAAAAAATAAGGTAACTTAATACCCAAACAAATATCGTATTTATCAGTTTATTAAATACTTTGACGGATCTGGTTGAACTAACTATTGGTACATAATATTATTAAAAGAATAAATAACAAAAGTACCTGAACAGTTTGCTGTGCATTCTATTTTGTTCATTATAAATTATGATAACTACATGTACGAACATGAAAACCAGCGAAAACAAAAATAATTACGAATAATATAAATTAGCGTAATGTTTTTTTTTTTTTTAAATATTGGGATAAGACAAGAGTGTTGAATATTAAATGCTTTGCTTATTCATATCTGTACAACGCAAATGAAAAATGAAAATAGCTGCTGCATGTAATGAACATACAAACTTTCGTGCATAAAAATTACTTCGCAGTAACGTAATTGTCTAAAGACTATCAGATATTGCGTGAGTAAAAAAAAACTTAAATATTTAAACATCTTTAAACTACATTCAGTCACAAATTTAACAACACTTTGAATAAAATGTAATCCATTTTATTTTAAGTATTCTAGACACTGGAAAGTAAAACTGCTACGCACGGTAAGAATTGTACACGCGAACAAACTTAAATGTTTTGGATAAACGTCGTTATTCAGTATGAAAAAGTTGATTTATCAAATTTAGAGAACAACGAAAAATTATGTAAGGAAAGAAACAATAATGAAATTTTACTAGACACTCACAGTGCTAGAAGTAATGTGTGTCACTGACGAATAAAGATATACGTTCCATCAGTGAAAAAGGGATTCCAGGAACAATATTATGAATTATAAAATGGGAAAGAGTTTGAAATTCGAAACAGGTATAGAAGAAAACAATCGACGGTGTTAACAAAGACACAGAGTTATCATGAGATAATCTACATATTTCTAGCAATCACTGTCTCCCAACCAGCAAACAATTACACCTCTTAAGAAAAATAAAGTCGTTGGTCGTTTCAAGTCCTTAATATACATCCCAAAATAGTTTTAGATTCTGAAGGTATAGTTATTTTGTGATTAAATTTTTTGGTTGTAATTTTATTAACTTACAGACACGTTGCTTTATTAATTCTAGAACTGCCAGTACGTATATTCAGATGAGGTTTAATTAATTTGTCTTTATAATATGTCATATTCTTGTTCCAGTTGTAGTGTGGAAATTCTAAATAATCTAAGTGTCAAAAGACACCGAATTTAGTTAATAACAACAAATGTTCCAGTGCCTATGTTTTCTGTTAGAGCTAAGTCCCAATAATGTTCTTAATTATTCTAATGAGAGATGAAAGCGTGCATGTCCCATATGTACGCCTACTCTTGCATCGCTGTTTGTCCGTTTTACTCGAATGAATATTTTTGGCACTTAGATCATTTATAATTTCCACTGTAGAGCTAGTGGCGGGATGTGCGGTCAACGATACTGCACAGTACGCAGACGCTCGGCAGCCAAGTCACTGACTCTGAGCCACTTGTCTTCCACTCCGAGCTGCCAAGAGGGCGACCACTGGAACGGCACGAGCATACTAAAACTGTGACCCACTTGCTCTTACGCCAGGCGAGTTACTGCTCGCACGCGACTGAGTGTGTACCACCCGCCCGCCCTCCCTCCCTCATCGTCCTCCCTTACCTCCTAGCAGCCTTTCACCTACTTCCTACAAACAAAGTAGGATCATTACTGCCCAGTTAAGTGAAGCTTGCACTAAATGTTACCTTTAAGACGTTTCTCTTTTAGCCTCTGCCTCGTGAACTTATATTCTTTTCCTTATACTCTTCTCGTGCGGTGTTTTAACCGCCCTGTAAACATGTATGTTACTCGTCCAAAACTTGATTTTTTTAATATATAATCTGTGTTTATCACTGATGAATCACGCTGCTAATTGTTGTAAGGTTTTGTGCTATTGAGTAAGTACGATATGAGACGTTAGTTTGAAAGTAATTTGCTGGTAAATTTTGCCCCGAAAAGTCCGCGTAAAATGAACCTCGCTCTGCAAAGGCTATTTGATGAATCATTATTCACAGCTTGAATACGAGTGTAATATTGTTTTCCGTTAAAGTTAAAATACCTGAAAATAAGGCAAATTTTATAATTAATGAGACTTACGTTTGCGCCGCATGTGTATGATTAATTGTAGGAACAGTTTGTAAACATATTCTTTAAGTGTGGAAAGAGAATTTTTAAGTTTTAGACTTATAACTACAAGATTTTTTTTAGATTATTTTTTATATTTTTTTACCTTTTTGTCTAAATAAACCAGGCGAACTTTAAATTTAATATCTAACTACTTATGTTAAAATACTATCCAAAATAATATATCATTTAAACAGACTAAATTATATATTGTTACATACTTCCTTATTAAGCCCGTTGCAATTTAGTTCAAATTTTGTCCGATTAAGCTAATAAATAGATTATGTTCTGCTTTATTGCGTGCCATATATTACAGAGAATGTGATAGTTCCTTGAGATCGCTACTGACTTTCATCACTGGGAAATGTGGCGGACGTTCGTTGGCTGGCGGTTTTACGCTCGGAGCATATCTGTTCACTCTGGCATTCCGCCATGCTCCATACTTTCCGTACATTACCTCCACGAGTAATACCTCGTTGTTAAGTGTTAGCAGATATTTCCAGCCCAGTTCACTGCTCTACTGCTTCGTTTACACTTCGTGAGTTCAGTATTTTCTGGATTATTGTTAGTTCTGGCTTTAGTACTTCAGGAGTCATATATCAGATTAATCCTTGCACTTATATTTACATTTTATAGCAAAACATCACTGCAGTGAACATGACTGCAATTACGGGAAAAACGTCTTTACATTTTTTTTTTTTTTAATTTTCCTAGTGCTGAGAGTTTTAAAAGATAACTTAATTTTTTTTTTCGCCAAGTAGCATCTAAGTCAGTCATCAGTTGGTAAAATTACGTTAGCTATAAGTCTTGAAATTTAAGCCAGATGCAATCTTCTCACTTTTTTTGTTTGTCCAGATACGTCGAGGGCCTGGCCAACACAGCGCGTACAGGAATGTGGTGTTGAAGCGTCTTCAACGATATTGTAACAAATAAAAGGCGTAACAATCGCTGCCAATATTGAGAAAATTATTAAAAAATGTGAAACACAATCACGCCCAAGTGGCCTGTGAAACACTTTTGTTCCCTTCTTTCCCTGAGCGTCCGCCTCTCTCTCTCCCTCACCCTCTCCCTCTCTCTCTCTGTGCACATAAATTTATTTCGGATATGTTAATGCCTCATTTATTATTTACATATTACCTCTCCATCCTCTTCCAGTCTAACCAGTCCATGACCATACATTACGGAACTTTTCTACCACACTCCATTATCTGCAAATTGGCACGAGGAGCTCTCGTGGGAATATTCTCGTTTAGAACGCAGCTCGCTGTTGGATGGAGGCTCCAAGCAGCAGTTATATGGTTCTTACGATCATTTATAATTCATATTTCCATGGTATGTCCTTTATGAGATATTTTCACCCGAATTGACTAAAGTAGGCTAATTAATTAGTTACGTTACTAACTTATCGTTTCTTGTGTAAACCAACTAGGTTCTTACTTGATTTATTTTTTTTTTTTTGTTTCCAATAACCATACGCTTGTTTAGTACGACTTTTGCTAGTTTCGTGTACAAACGTTAATAAATTATCTTTTCGGCGACCTAAACAAAAATTTACTAAAATGTATGTCTATTTTAAAGGCAGTGTCTGTCCTCACACCCAAAGTGTGTGCATAGTTTCCATTGTACAGAAGTTATCTTAAAGTTATTCAACAATTTTACTGTTATTCTTATTTGAACATTATACTTTTAAATTTTTCATATCAAGGAGTTTGTTTAGTTTTCTATTTTCACTTGTAATGTTCGTTCATTTGTAGCTAAAAAATCTTAAAAACTTTTATTACGATAATTTAAACAGACAAACATGTACACTTCGTGTTTACAGCAACATGTTTATCGATCGTCCTCCCCTACTATACTCGGATCCTTAGGCTTGCCAGGATACTTCTTACACAGTAATTAACTGCCATCCAACTTATACATTCACCAGGTTCCGTGGTAAACATTATTAACGTCCAAGTAAAGGATTGTTAAAATATATCCATCCACCAAGTTATCACCACCCGAGTTCATTAGTTTTTCTGGTCACTTAAGACTTGAACTTGATGTTCGTCAACAACGCGAAAGCATATTAACCATACAGGGGTCTTATTCGTTGACAGTACTACCAGCTCATCAACATTCCAGCTGGAGTGCAATCTAGCATGGGCCCTCTTGCCAGCGGTGCCGATAATATTCCAGTACGGCAGGACCAGGAGTGAATCATGACCGCTAACCAACAGCATATCACTATGTTGCACATCACTTTCCTCGACAGCAGTGCTCTAGTGTCACCGTCAACTGCAGCAGCGACTAGTGAGAAGTCGTGACCAAACTCAGAGGCCTGCATGCAAATTAACTCTCTTGCACTTCATGGAGACCATAAACGTTCAGAACGTTCCTCGTGGTATGTAGCACCTGACAGGGACTACGCAATGGATAGAGATGGTGGAATACTGCGGGAATCTTTTCTGCCAAAATATTCTCCGAAAATATGTTGCTTCCTACGTCTTTAATAATTGTACGATGGTTGTGTGGCACGTTCTAGCGATTTACAGATGATGAATCACAGGCGTTCAGTTATAGCGCGCAATTATTAGCATTAACCCAGTCAAATAGACTTGCCAGATTTTCAGAACATTGATAAGGGACACTTAGCAGTACTCCTTTATTTTTTGGAGGTCAAAAGTGATAATTCAGAGGCTGGTACGCAAACAAGTACTGTGCTAATTAATATATAGCCATTATATTGCAAAAATTTAATCAACATTTTTTATATGCTTCATAAAGAAATGTAACTTAAATTAAAAGATTATGCACACATTTTTTAAATCACTAAATTGTGATTGAAGTTGCAGCTCAAGTATCATATTTACAACTTTTCTTTGCGTTTGTCAAGAAATCCACAACACATAACCTTGCATAGAGCTTTGTGCGGCCGCGTGGCCACATACAGATAAAGTAAACATTCTACTACACAACATTAAATACGGGATTATTAACGTTCCGTGTAATGGCAATACGGGACATTGATTTTTGGTCTTGAATACAGGAAATCCCTATAATACGGGACATCTGGCAAGTCTATATATGAATACGACAGCAAAGTGTCGTAAATGAATACATTTTATTGAATCGTAGCTAAAAGCCACTTTTTCATAAATCACCATCCCTAATAGTGGACCATTTCTCAAATGAAATCCAAGTAATACAAGGTGACCAGAAACTGCCATATAATTAGCACACCACATGAATCCTGGACTAAATTGGAGACGATAATGTTGTACGATTACGTTTTTCGTACACAATGTGGCAACACAGCATGGGAGTAAGTGCCTTCTTGCGCTCATATTATGACGGCCCGAGCAGTGGCAGTCTAGTATCTGTGGAGCGCAAGAGGGGTATAACTCGATGCTGTGTTGCCACATTGTGCACGAAAAAAGTTATAGTACAACATTGTGCCACTACCATTTTTGTCTCCAATTTAGTCCAGGATTCGTATAGCTGTGCTTATTATACGGGCGTTTCTGGACATCCTGTATAGTATCGAAGTTGCCATATCCACAGAAAAATTGGGTCAGATATTGGTCCAAGAAATTTTGGACTGCCGTATTCTTCTGCACACAGAAAGAGACTACTGCTTCTTGGAGAAAGCAATTCTAAATTGCCACATATCAAGAGTATTGTCTCATGCAAGCTTCGCAGGCTAATGTTTGTAGCTCACCACGCCATCGCATCATTACATAATCTCCGCGTTTGCCAACGAGGTGATCAAGAGGTTCTACTCGAGTCAATACCTACAGAGCATCCAAGGATACAATTCAATATTCTATAGCTACTGTCACCAATGCCAAGAGTTGTGCAAATAGTACTTTCCTTTTCCGCTGCTTATCAAGATCCTCCCCAAAGGAATCAGCCGCTCTAGGGAGGAGCACGTCCTGTAGTTTGAATATGGTTTCTTCAATATTAATGCCTGCATGTCCGTCATTTCCCTTGAGGCTAAACGTCGGATCTTCAACTCTTTTCTCCCCGAAGGCAATGGGATAAGTAATATCCCAGTGAACCTTGATGTCCTTCGTCTCAACAAAGGTTTGCCAGAACTCAATTTATATTTCTTGGATTTTCTGAAGGTATCTACCATGCTGGTGTTTATAGTGGATAGATGCCACTTAGCGAATATCGCCTTGAAGCTGCTCCAATATTTTCCGAAGGAGTGAAGCTGTCGTTTAACTACTTATGTTTTATCCGTCAACCTGGAATTCTTTAGGATTCTTTCTAAAGGCACTCCCCGGAAGTATTCTGTATTATGCGGGTTAGCATAATAATACTTTTCCACAGCAACCTTATCAAGCTCTGCGGTGTTGTTATGCATATTTCTTCGCCTAGCCCCGTGGTACCGACCCCATGAAAATAGTAAGTATTGGGATTGAAGGCGCACCATCCCGCTTTCCCGCCCTAATGTGCGTAATCTAAGGTGGTCAACTGAAGAATAATTCATCACGCTCTAGTCAGCTATTAGTCCGATAGCTGACGAAGCAGTAATCGTAACATTAAAGTACGACTCGGTCCCACGTGCATCCGAGAAGAACGTAGTTCGCAAACATTAAACAAATCAGCACTTCACGTTTAGCACATCATCCATCAGAGGCTGCCAGAGCTAGTATTTGGCGCTCACGAATGCACACAAGAAGATTCTCGTACTAGGGTATTCAGAAGCTTGCGTTTCTACTAACGCACATGTTCATGGATTTTATGAGTGGGCTGGAAACGCGAAGAGACCAGGTATACCAGGATGCGGTTCGGTAAAGAGATTTAAACCCACAAATGGGAGAATACATTTCCGCGATCTTAAACATTGGACATGTAAACTACTGCCAACATTGCGAATCAAATATTTTAGATGTAAACTTGACCCCACTTTGAGAATCAGAAGATCATCAAGTTATGCCGGCACGACTGACTTGGGAAATATTCACTATAAAATAAATAAAGCAGGATGTGACGCAGGTACTTGACGACGTCAGAACCCATAACGGACGTCGATGGAGCTCCGTGACGTATGGAGTCGTGACCTCGGCGAACATACGGCTCCAATTACTTGCGTTATCTGGCAGGAAAGTGAAATATTGCGAAGTACGCCAGCGTGTCTAAACACTACCCGCCTCTCATCCCGTCCCAGGTCATCAATCATGGCCCTCCCACTTGCGTCGAGGTGGCGGCGGCCGGAAATTGATGCTTAGAGTTAAATTAAAAATAACAATCTTATCGATGAGCTGGGCCTACCCCTCGTAACAAACGACAGCGCTAGAATGCCTTGCTTTGTAAAACATGAAATCAGTGCGCTAAGGGTAGAGCTGCCATTACACTGATTCAACGCAAATCTGATTTTTTTTTTTAGAAGGCGTATATTTAAAGCTGTATTGAATCAAAATGGAAAAATAAATAGGGCTAGCAACAACAATAACAAAAATTGCAACCTATTTTATTCACATTGTTTAAAAGCTATGAGACTGGAAAATACATTATTTTTTAACAGTTAAGAAAAGCACCATGCAAATGGGAAAATATGACAGAAATAGGATTATAAAACATTGTAGCTCTCAAGAATTCAGATGTGATATCTCAGTGTCGCGCTCAACGATGAAACTGGATAACACTGATACAATTTTTTAAGTCGAATAGTATTTTTAAAAAACTGCTATTTCATAATACAGAAAATTTACGTTGCATAAAAATTATAGTTATGTTACTCTGCATCACAGGTAAAATATTCTGCTTGACTAAAACTAATTAGTATTTTGACAATTAACTTCTTAACACAATCAAGTGTAATAGACTTCATTTCCTCCGTGGTTTTACTGTCATAAAGGCAGCCTACAGAGCAAGAGGTCTGGCTTCGTATCCAAGAAAAATCCTAGCTTTTCAGTTTTACAGTTCAAAATAAAGGTAAAATTTATATTTTGTGATCAATATTTCCAGATAAGCCTTTTAGAACATAACAGACGTAAAAATATAAGTTAAAATATTTCAAAATATATGTAGTTGTTCGATTTTTCCTGATGACTCGTAATTGCTGTTTACTTTATTTATCACATATGCTTGTTCTCCGTAAAAAGTATTGTGCTGTTCAACAACACGAAAAGTTTAAAACTCATTCATAAAATACAAATTATCTTTATCTTAAAATATATTTGTTCCTAACTTAAGGATGTGCCGGATGGCTTGAAGGGTTTGAAGAGAGGGAGGAAACTAGTATGAAGGAAATACATGACATTTGACTTCACACACCTATGAAGTGGTAAAGAATGTATTTTTTTCTTTTACCCACAACAACAAACAAAATGGTTTCGCGACGTTTGCACTGTCATTATTCCTTACTGAGTATAATGGGGATTTTGACTGCGATTTTGTTGGTCCTAGATTAAATCCAAGCCATATCGCTGAGGTTCTTTGAAGAGCCAATAACTTGTGGAGAATACGGCTGCCAAACATCTCGCTCACGGTATATTTTGTCACTGTGAGGTAAAGTAAAAAGTTACTTAATACAATCATTAGGATTAGAGTAACAACAAAAAATGTGAGTTTCTCTAACATCTGTCAAGCCGAAGAGGCACCTGGTAATGAATCAATGGAAGTGAATCACTGCCGAATGTCACATTTAGAGCGTCGTGAATGACGCAAAAATTCCTACTTAGCCGAGAAACTGCCACGTCGCTGGATTTCGTTGTCCTCATACAAAATGCCCCATGGCGGTCCTCAAGTCAGGCACTGACCGCCCGAGGTGATGTGAAGTAACAATAAAGATTTTAACTAGACATTTTGCCGCTTTACAACTAAAAATCTGTGCTGTAGACTCCGCTCAGTGTCCTGTGTTCTGCCAAGTTATGCAGGTTGTCTTCTTCCTAACCAAAATCGTACACTAAATGTCACCTACGCTGCATTACAAAAAACTTTAGCAGCTATGCGTTGGTACCGCGGCTGCGTACACTCAGGAATCTGACGGAGAGCGCTCCTTGGTCATACAACGAACATACAGAGGTCTTCAAACGGGCGACGTTACCGAAGTGTCACAATACATTTTAAATTCCTGATACTGAGTTTGTGCTTCTTAAAAACGCGACTAATCAATTCTGCTACTTAATTGCTTACCTAATTAAAGACTGTGATAAACTACTAGTCTCCAGAGATTCTTTCATGTAGGCTATTTTGTGTGCTTACTTAAGGGCGCAGTTCACCTCAGTTTTCAACGTCTTTTTATATATTTGTACCAGCTATTTTTTTTATTTAATACATAAATTGTGATTAAATCTTCTTCTTAGGAAATTTGTGTATATCTCATAGTTTTTGCGTAATGAGTCGTAAACGTCAAAATTTTCACTTTACGGTTTTATGTACGCCTCTAAAACCAACTGACGTACCAAACCGAAAAAAAAATCGCAGTGTATAACAATGTAGTAGGCTATGATTAGGCATATATACATACAAAAAGGAAAATATGTTTGCATTTAATAGGTTTAAAAAATGCTGAATTTTGAAATGAAAATTTAAAAAATTCAAAAAAAAATACTTAACATGTTTTTTCTTGTATTTATATGTGTTAAATCGTAGCCTACACCATTGTTATACACTGTGATTTTTTTTTGGTTCGGTATTTCAGTTGGTTTTAGTGGCGTAGGCCTACATAAAACCGTAAAGTGCAAATTTTGACGTTTACGACCGACTCATTACGCCAAAACTATAAGAGATACACAAATTTCATGAGAGGAAGATTTAGTCATAATTTACGTTTAAAATAAGAAAAGAAATATCTGGTATAAAAATAAAAAACCTTGAAAACTGAGGTCAACCGCTCCCTTAACGCGGTACTTATGTATACCTATTAAAAGCATTAAATTTACATGTAAGTGAGTGCAATGCCACATTTCGACCATTTGTGCTAAATATATCATAATATCCGAAACATCACCATTAAAGTATTATATGAGAAGTTACGCAACGCATGTGAATGATCCATCGGAAAACCGAAACATAATTTAAAACAAAGTGTGTTTTCTGAAGAAAAAATATATATGTATATATAATGTAAGTACTTAGTAGTAAAGTAGGGTTTTGTTCTAGATAGATATTCGAAATGGGACGGTAAACCTAATTTATCAATCGTCAATACTAGATGCGTGAATGTGACAAAATTCTTGTCCGAAAAATAAATTGATCCTGATGTAGATAGCTCACCACATGTATGAAATCTTAATATTTCTTTCAATATTCACATAAGCTCAATTCTCAGAAATCCATCAATGGTACCACGTTGGTCTTGCATTCGGGAGGAACCGTGTTCTGTTCCCGGTACCGTCCTTTTTAATTTATATGGTGTCCATAGTTTTCCGAAATATCTCCAAGCGAATGCTGGAATGGTTCCTTAACATATGCCATGGCCGATTCCACCCATAGTTCTTTCCATTGTGTAATGTTGTGTGTCACTGTCTCTGAAGACCTCGCTGCTGACGAGACGTATAGCTTATATACCCTAGCTTATAGAGAATGATGGGAGTCTCAATAAATAACGATGGATATCTATTAATGCTAGCATGCCTCTGTTACCAAGTAAAGTTTATAAGGTATGATTGCAATTATATTTAAATCTAACTCCTTTCAAGACAATATTTATAATTGTAATAATACTAACAAAAAATCTTTTCCCGTTTCAGGAAATTTATGATTTAAGAAATTTCATCTCCAATCGTATTTGCATTGCCCAGTTAGGAACAACCTGAAGGAATTTTTTTATATTTATTTGATCTGCTAAATAAAATAAATCTCTGTATTTAGTTGCTTGGAGATACTACATTGCGAAATAAATGACGGTCAAGGAAAACAATAAATAATAGAATAACATAAACGAGTAGGGTATGCTAAGTCAACAGAATACTACACAACATAAAATACCAGAAATATAACCGGGTCAAATAAAACTAGGAACAAACAAATTTTATGTTGTGTATGTATCCTATTGACTAAAGTATACTTTGCTAATTTATGTTCTTCTATTATTATTTTTTGTTTTCTTTGACAGTCGTTTATTTCGCAACGGAGTATGTCCAAGCAACTAAATCCAGTCATAAACTCCCAATGCACAGTTTCTTCAAAGGTCAAAGTAAATCTCTGTTTGATAAAAAATGAGCTATTTCAACAGTACAGTGTGTTTCGATTCAACACAGAACTGGCAAGTGGGCTGCCTACCCACCCGCAACCGGCTTGAATTCTGCTCGCGGCGCGCTAGCGACGGAGCTACGTTCGATTTCACTGGTTGCCGCCTTCTTACGCAGCATTCTAAACGGTTTAACTCTTTCAACATATATTTACACAGACTTTGGAATATGTTTCAACGAT